>VMDO01033555.1:0-17815 GCA_007922755.1 Pedetes capensis
AGTGCTGGGCATCAAACTTGGGTCCTCAGAGAGTGTGGAGCAACGCACTACTAACTGAACTAAACCCCACTCTGCTGAAATAAATACAAGGTAAAAATTATTAATATATCTATCCATATATCCCCCACATGTCTGCCAATTTTCCTTACTGTGAGGCTTGCATATTGCTGTGATGCTGAAAGCTAGGCCATCAGTATTATAGACAACAGCAGGGTCACCCTGGATGAACAGGTTTCACCTGAGCTTCTAGACTAAGAGAGACTAGGGAGAAGACTAGGGACATGGCGAACCTACTCCAGAAACAATTAGCCATTGAAAACTCAATGAATAGCAGAGACACACTGTCAGATATAGTGCCAGAAAATGAGCCCCTTAGATTGGAAGACACCCAGAAGATGCCTGAGGAAGAGTTGTCTTCTCAAAGTAGAGTCAACCTTAATGATGGGAATGGAGTAAAGCCGCAGGGACCTCCATTTGCTGATGTGAATTGACTCAAAATGAGCAGGAACAACTGTGAATATCCATTAATAATTGGAATGTGGAAGGTACATAGCATGAATCTAGGAAAGTTAGAAATTGTCAAAAAGGAAATGGAGTGCATAAACATCAACATTCTAGGCATCAGTGAGCTAGTGAGCTAAAATGGACTAGCAAAAGCCATTTTGAATCAAATAGTCATATGGTCTACTATGCTGGGAATGACAGATTAAAGAGAAATTGAGTTGTATTCATCATCAAAAAAGACATCTCAAGATCTGTCCTGAAATACAAGGCTGTCAAGTATAGAATAATATCCATACACCTACAGAGAAGGCCAATTAATATGACTATTACTCAATTTATACACTGACCACTAAGGCTACAAATGAAGATAGGGAAGTTTTTACCAGCTCCTATAATCTGAAATAGATCAAATATGCAATCAAAATGTACTGATAATATGGGTGACTGGATTGCAAAAGTTAGAAACAAAGAAGAAGGCTCAGTCGTTGGAAAATATGTCTGTGGTGACAGAAACTATGCTGGAGATTGCACGATAGAATTTTGTGAGATCGATGACATTTTCATTGCAAATATGTTTTTTCATCAACATAAACCTGACTATACACATAGAATTTATCAGATGGAATATATAGGAACCAAACCGACTAACTACATCTATGGAGATGATGGAAAACCTCAATATCAGAAGTCAGAGCAAGACCAGGTGCTGATTATGGGTCAGACCATCAACTACTCATATGTAGATTCAAACTGAAACTGAAGAAAATTAGAACAAGTGTATGAGAGCCAAAGTATGACCTTGAGTTTATCCCACCTGCATTCAGAGACCACCTCAAGAACAGTCTAACCTCAAGGTTTGATGTGTTAGCCACTAATGATAGAAGACCAGACGAGTTGTGGCATGACATCAAAGACATCACTCATGAGGAAAGCAAAGTTATTAAAAAGATAGAAAAGAAAGAAAAGACCAACTTACATGTCAAAAGAGACTCTGAAACTTGCCCTTGAACACTGATCAGCTAAAGTAAAAGGAAGACATGATAAAATTAAGGAACTAAACAGAAGATTTCAAACAGCGGCTCAAGAAGACAAAATCAAATATTATAAAGACATATGTGAAGAGCTGGAATAGAAAACCAAAAGGGAACAACATGCTCTGTTTTTCTCAAGCTTAAAGAATTGGAAGAAAAATTTCAAGCTTCGAGTGGCAATAGGGAAGGATTCTATAGGGAAAATACCAAACAACTCAAGAAACATCAAAGGAAGAGGGAAGGAATACACAGTCATTATATCAAAAAGAATTGGTGGATGACCAACCATTTCAAGAGGCTGCATATGAGCAGGAACCAGTGGTTTTGAAGGAAGAAGTGGGAGCTGCCTTGAAAGTATTGGCAAAGCACAAGGCTCCAGGAATTGATGGAATATCAATAGGGATGTTTCAACAAACAGATGCAGCCCTAGAGGTGCTCACTTGTTTATGCCAAGAGATTTGGAAACCTGGCCAAAGTACTAGAATAGGTCCATATTTGTGCTTAGTCCCAAGAAAGGGGATCCAACTGAATATAGATATTATTGAATGATATCATTAATATCACATGCAAGTGAAATTTTACTAAAGGTGATTCAAAAGTGACTGCAGCAGTATAGACAGGGAATTGACCGAAAATCAAGGCAGATTCAAAACAGGGTGTGGAATCAGGGACATCATTGCTAATGCCAGATGGATATTGGCCGAATGCAAAGAATACCAGAAATACTATGTTTTATCAACTAGGCAAAGGAATTTGACTGTGTGGATCATACAAATTATGCATAACATTGCAAAGAATGGGAATATCAGAGCACTTAATTGTACTCATGGGGGGGGGTTGGGATTTAGCTCAGTGGGTAGAGCGCTGCACTGCAGTCTCTGAGGTCCTGAGTTCAATTCCCAGCACCGCAAAAATGGGAGACGGGCCTGGCAACCCACTCCCAAGGCAATCCCGAAGTGCACTCAGCCATTGAAAACCCTATGAGGGTCGCTATGAGTCGGATACCGACTCGACGGCACCTAACAACAACAACAATTGTACTCATGAGGAATCTGTACATGAACTGAAAGGCAGTTGTTGTAACAGAAGAGGGAAACATTGCCTGCTTTAAAGTCAAGAGACATGTGTCCCAGGGTTGTATCCTTTCATGGTACACATCAATCTCTGTGCTGAGCTAATAATCTGAGAAGCTGAAATTTATGAAGAAGAACATGGCATCATGATTGGAGGACAACTCATTAACAACCTGGGTTGTGCAGATGACACAACTCTGCTTGTTGTTGAAAGTGAAGAGGATTTGAAACTCTTAAATGACGAAGATCAAAGAACACTGCATTCAGTATGGATTACACCTCAACATCAACAAAACAAAAATTCTTACTACTACGTCAATAATCAACTCTATGATAAGCAGAGAAAAGACTGAGGTTGTCCAAGATTGTGCTTTACTTGGTTCTACTATCAATACCCATGGAAGCAGCAGTCAAAAAATTAAAGGATGCATTGCATTGGGAAAAGCTGTTGCAAAAGATCTCTTTAAACTGTTGAAAATTAAAGATGTCACATTGAAGGTGAAGGTACACTTGACTCGTATCATGGTACTTTCAGTCACATCGTATGGCTATGAAAACTGGATGTTGAATAAGGAAGACAGAAGAGAAACTGATACTTTTGAATTATAGTGCTGGAGACAAATATTGAATATACCATGGACTGCTAAAAGAACCAAAAGATCTGTCCTAGAAGAAGTACAACCAGAGTGCTCCTTGGAAGCAAGGATGCCTAGGCTGCATCTGAGGTATTTTGGACATGTTGTCAGGAGGGACCAATCCCTGGAGAAGGACATCATGTTTGGGAGAGTGGCAGATTAAAAAGAAAAAAAAGAAAAAAAAAAGAAACGAAAGAAAAAGAAAAAAAAAAAAAAAGGGAGACCCTCAACTGGATGGGTTGACACAGTGACTGCAACAATGGGCTTAAACATAAAAAAGATCATGTGCCTGGCACAGAATTGGGGAGTGCTTCATTCTGTTGAATATATGGTCACTGCCTGCAGCCATACCACTGTGGCATCCAATCCCGTTAGATCTCAGAAGCTAAGCAGGGTTGGACCAGGTTAGTACTTGAGTGGGACACCATCTGGGAACACCAGGTGCTGTAGGCTTGGGAGACAGACCTGGCAACCCACCCCCAAGAAACAGTCATTGAAAACCCTATGAATAGCAGAGAAGCACGACAATCATGTTTCATCTGTTGTACATAGAGTTCCTATGAGTCAGACACCAACTCGACAGCACCCAACAACAACAACAACGTATAGAGTCATTATGAGTTTGACCCGATTTGTAACGGCACCTAACAACAACAACATCCATATATTAATAATACTCCATCTTAATAAGTTCTTAGTAAGTACCAGAGACCTGTCAAAGGGCAGATTCATTCCTTGTTTGCTTGTATCTACTTTTTGAAAATTTGTGCCCTGTAGAATTCACTCTTTTTTAGTCTACACTTCTATGAGTTTTGACAATGCATGAAGTTGTATAACCACCACTAAAATCAACACAGAAAACACTTGGATCACTATAAATAACCTATCTTCCTCCACTTCAAGCCCTTCAATCACTGATCTTTTTTTCTGTCTCTACAATTTCATTTTTTCCAGAATATTTTGGAAAGGGATCATACATATTTTTGAGTCTGCCTTCAGTCTGATGAAGCACAATGTATTTCAGATTTGTACATATTTTCCCAAATATCAGGAGTCTATTCCTTTTAATTTCTAAATACTATTCCACTGTATAAACATAGCATGGCTTGTTTCTGTATCCCCCACATGACAGACATTGGGGAAGTATCCTGTTCTGAATGATTGTGAATAAAGCTGCTACAAACTTGGGAGAAGGACCCGGCAACCCACTCCCCAAAATCAATCCACCATTGAAAACCCTATGAACATCAGAGAAGCACTGACAATAGTGTTTCTCGCCTGTTGTATGTAGGGTCACTATGAGTCAGACACCAACTCGACAGCACCTAACAACAACAAAAACATTCACATGCAAGACTCCACTCTATAGAAGATACTGTTTAGAAAATTAAAAATGTAAACCATGCACCGGAAGGAAGCCTATGGAACTCATAGGTCTGACTGAGAGCTTGCTTCCAGGCTATATTAAACATGCGTGTAAATCAATAATAAGAAAACAAGCAGCTCGATTAAAAGAAATGCGCAAAATATTTTAAATAAGATATTTCACCAAAGTTGGCATCTGGATGGTGTCATGGTTTGAATATAAAATGTCCCCCTGAAGTCATATTGTTTGGTCCTCACCTGGTGGCACTGTCGTGGGAGGTTGCAGAATTTGGGAGGTGTGTCTGTCTTGGAGTCACTGGGGGCCTTTGAAGATTTTTATCCCAGACCTGTGGCTCTGCTCTTTCTCTCTTTCTGTCAGTTTGTCATACTGTGGGGGCTTTTGCATGTTGCTGTGATACTGAAAGCTATGCCCCCAGCATTTCACATACCAGCAGGAGCACCCATGGTACACAGGTTTCAGCTGAGCTTCCAGGCTAAGACAAACTAGGAGGAAGAAGGACCTGTAGCCCACTTTGGAAACAATTAGCCATTGAAAACCCTATGAATAGCGGAGAAGCACTGTCAGATATAGTGCTAGAAAATGAGCTCCCCCCACCCCAGGTTGGACAACTGGGGAAGAGAGTTGCCTCCTCAAAGTAGAGTCGACCTTAATGATGAGAATGGAATAAAGCCCCTGGCCCCTCCTTTTGCTGATGCGGCATGACTGAAAATGAGAAGAAACACCTGCAAACATCCATGATGGCATAGTGTCATGTAGAGTTTCAGTATGTTGTACAGGGAGTCACCATGAGTCAGACCTGACTTGATAGCACCTAACAATAATAACAAAAACAAAGTGTGGGTGCTTGGCTGGGGGATTCCTACCTCGCATTGACTGCTGCCTTTTTCTGGAACGTTCTTCTTTTAAATATCTGCAAATTTAACTTCTTCCCCTCCTTCAAGTCCTTGCTTTAATGTTCCTTCTCAGCAAGGCCTCCCCCTCCTGCTCTGTTTAAAATTGCAATCTCCACTTGTACATTACCTTGGGCTCTCTGTGCCCTACCCAGCCCCATTTTAAGCAAATTGTATATTTTTATGGATCTAGAGTGATAATTCAGTATATATATATATTTGCACTATATATATATTTGTGTGTATTCTATTGCCATATATATATTTAGCTCAGTTGGTAGAGCACTGCGCTGCAATCTCTGATGTCCCAAGTTCAATTCCCAGCACTACAAAAATGGGAGAAGGACCTAGCAATCCCAATCCACTCCCAAGGCAGTCCCGAAACAGTCAGCCACTGAAAACCCTATGAGGGTCGCTATGAGTCGGATACCGACTCCATGGCACCTAACAACAACAACAACAATCTTAGATACAATTATATATATACACACACAAATGCATGCATATGCACAAATATATATAAGGATATGTATATATCCTTTGATGCATATCCAGCTCCTGCATATGAATAAAAACATGTGGAATTTCTATCTTTGAGTCTGGGTTAATTCATTTAAAATAATGATCTCCAGATCCATCCATTTTCCTGCAAATGATGTAATTTCATTATTCTTTATGGGTCTTTAAGGTCTTTTAAGTGTAGGATCATGTCATCTGCAAATAGGAATAATTTGACTCCTTGTTCCCTATTTGTAACCCTTTTATTTCTTTCTCTTGCTTTATTGCTATGGCTAAAACTATATTGAGTAAAATTAGAGAAAATGGACATCCTTGTCTCATTCCATTTTAGAAAGAAAGCTTTCTTTTTTTCCCCATTTAGTATAATGTTGATTATAGGTTTGTCATACATAGCCTTTATGATGTTGGGGTATGTTCCTTCTATTCTCATTTTCTTCAGTACTTTTATCATGAAGATGTTGAACTTTGTCAAAGGGTTTTTCTGCATCTATTGAGATGATCATGAGGTTTTTGTCTCTGAGTCTATTGACATGTTGTACTCTATTTTTTGATTTGTGTATGTTGAACCAGACTTGCATCTGTGGAATGAAGCCTACTTGGCTGTGATATATGATTTTTTTAATATGTTGCTGCTTTCAGTTGCAAGTATTCTATTATTGAGGATTTTTGCTTCCATGTTCATTAGAAAAGTTTGTCTACAGTTTTCTTAGTGTGTGTGTGTGTGTGTGTGTGTGTGTGTGTGTGTGTGTGTCCTTTTCTGGTTTTGTTATTAGGGTGATACTGACTTTGTAGAATGAAATTGAAACTATTCTTTCCTTTCCATTTTCTGGAATAGTTTGAGGAAGGTAGTGTCGGGGCTCCTCCTCCCTGTCTCTCTCAGGCCTGGATCTGGAGCAGGAACGTGGACACACACTCTAGGGATGCTTGGGCTTGGGTGAGTACAGCAAAGTCAGGAGCGGCAATGGAGTCAGAGACACCTTGGGAAGTCTCCTTTAAACAGCTCTTAACTTTTATTGTTACAGCTCTTGAGTGTTACAGCTTTATTACACAGCTCTGCTCCCAACACTGGTCCCGAGGCTTCTCGGATGCTTTCTGCAATGGAGTTCTCTGCGAAGGTGTTCTCTCTTCCTCTCCTCGATGGTCATCTGATGATGTTGCTTGAAGTCTCCTTTCCTTGCTTGTAGTCTTGCTTGGAGAGTTCTCTGCTGTCTCCTGTCATCTCCTCTCTCTTGTGGTCTCTGATGATCTCCACAGTGGTGGTGATGGAGTGGCGTGCGGTGGAATGGCAACTAAAGCAGGGAGAATGAACTCTGCTTATATACTCTTAAGGGCCAATCAGAAGCCAGGGTTTTGTTTGGAGGTAACCAATCTTGTGCTGGGGTAGGAATGGGGCATAACCAATCATGGGAAAAATGCAAATGAGGTGTTGGGGGATAGATAGGAATTAACCTATCACAGGGCGTTTGGGGTTAGGCAATCAGGAGAAAGTATTTAAATTAGGTGAACCTAGGGTGATTTGGTTTAGCCAATCAGAAGGTGTTTGGAAACTAATCTATCAAGGGCCATTGGGCAGCATGATGTCTCAGGACTCAAGGTGGGCTAGGTAAGCCTCCACTCATTTACTCCCTGAATCATGTCTCCTCCCTTCTGCTTTGGAGGTATCCCTACAAGGTAGGAATTAATTCTTCTTTAAATGTTTTGATAGAATTCAGCTGTGATCCTATCAGGACCTAGGATTTTCTGTGTTGGAAGATTCTTTATTACTGTCTCAATTTTGTTACTTGTTATGTTATTGTTGTTGTTAAGAGCTGTTGAGTCAGATCCAATTCATAGTGACCTTATGTACAAAAGATCAAAACAGTACCCAACATTATGCCATGCCCAGCACTATTTTCAGTGTTTCTCTGCTATCCATAGGGTTTTTGATGGCTGATCGTTTTGAGAGTGGACTACCAGGTCCTTCTCTCAAGTTACTTGTTATAGATCTTGTTATTGTTTAAGTTATTTATATCTTCTTGATTTAATTTTGGTAGGTCATATTTGTTAAGGATTTTGTCCATTTCTTCTATATTTTCCTTTTTGGAGGAGTACAGGTTCTTGGAGTAATGCCTGTTGATCCTCTATTTCACTGATATTTGTTGTGATGATCACTTTTTAGTTTCTCATTTTATTTATTTGGGTCTTCTCTGTCTTCTTGGTTAGTTTGGCAAAGGGTTTGTCAATCTTGTTTATCTTTTCAAGGAACCAACTCTTAGTTTCATTAATTCTTTATATATGTGTATACGCGCACACACACACACACACACACACACACACATATATATATATATATATATATATATATAATTTTTTTTTTTACAGTAGTGGGGGTTGAACCCAGGGCCTTGCACCTGCATGCTCTGCAAGTGCTGGACCACTCAGCTGCACCCTTGGCCCTTTTTTTTTTCTTTTTACTTTTTCTGAGACAGGGTCTTACTAAGTTACACAGACTGCCTCCAGTCTTGAACTTGCGATCCTCCCGCCTCTGCCTCCTGAGCTGCTGGGATTACCGGCATGTGCCACTTTGCCCGGCAGAAATTCTTTATATTTTTTTAGTGTCCATTTCATTGATTTCTGCCTTGATCTTTATTATTATTATTTTTTTGTCTGCTAGTTTGGGGATTGATTTGTTTTTGGTTTTCTAATGCCTCAAGGTATATCATTAAGCTATTTATTTAAGCTTTTCCTGACTTTTTTGATGTAGGCACTCATAGCTATGAATTTTTCTCTTAGAATTGCTTTTGATGTATCCCAAAAGTTCTTATAGGTTGTGCTTCCATTTTCATTTGATTCTAGGAACATTTTAACTTCCTGTATGGTATCTCCAATGACCTATTTGTCATTTAAAAGTGTGTTATTTAATTTTGATGTATTTGTAACATTTTTGTAGTTTCACATGCTATTGCTTTCTAGTTATATTCCATTGGAATCTGATAAGATCCTTGGAATGATTTCAATTTTTGTATTTGTTGAGGTAGTTTTTGGAACTAAGATGTGGTCTATTTTAGAGAAAGTTCCATATGGTGCTGAGAAGAATGTATACTGTGCCTCTTTTGGATGCACTATTCTATAAATGTCTGTTAAATCCAGTTATCTATGATGACATTTAAACCTAGGGTTTCTTTGTTGATTTTTTTATTCGGATGGTCTGTTTATTGATGCGAGTGGGGTATTGAAATCCCTCACTATTATTGTATCTGGGCCTATGTATTCCTTCATGGCTAGTAATGTTCATTTTATGAAATTAGATGTGCCAGTTTTGGGTACATACATATTTACAATATTTTGTGCACTTGGTTGAGTCTTCCTATTATTACTGTGTAGTGACCTTCTTTGTTCCCTTATGATTAATTTCGGATTAAAGTCAACTTTGTCAGATATCAGTATAGCAATCCCTGCTTTTTTTTTTTCCTTCTCCATGCTTGGTAGATCATTTTCCATCCTCTCTTTTTCAGTCAGTGTATATTCTTTCAAATAAGATTGTTTTCTTGAAGACAGAAAATTGATGAATCATTTTCTTAATCCATTTCACTAATCTAACTGTTGTAGGTGGAAAACTCAGACCACTAATATTAGGGTTATTATTGAAAGGAGTTAGTTGTTTGCAACTTTGTTGGTTGTTTTTCTAGTTGGTTTGAGTGTTTCGCTCTTGTTTACACTAGGGGTTTTCTGGTCTGTTAAGTTAGATATCCTTACTTCTTAGTTTTCATTTGTTCATCTCATTGAATCAATTCATTAGCATATTCTCATGTTTGTGTTTATCTCTTCTTTTGTATGTAGGACTCCTTTAAGTATCTTCTGAAGGGCTGGTTTGGAGGTCATGTGGTTATGCAAATACTGCAAGAGGTATAATAACTACACATATAAGAATTTTCTTATTTTTCAACAAATAACTTTAGGCTCAACTAACATCAAAAGTTTTGTAATAAAATAGCAAAGATTACCTAAAAGGAATGGAAATGGTTAAAAATTTGAAAGAGGGAAAGAATAAAGGAAAATAAATTTTAAAGAAGGGAAGACAGAAAACAGGGAAGAAAAAGAAAGAAAGGAAGGAAGAAAGAAAGAAAGAAAGAAAGAAAGAAAGAAGAAAGAAAGAAGACAATCATTACCAGATCTGATTCGTTCCACCTGTGTGTCTATTGCCTGCAGCCGCAGCTCTGTGACATCTGATCCCATCGGATCTTGGAAGCTAAGCAGGGTTGGGCCTGGTTAGCACTTGGATGGGAGACCGCCTGGGAACCAGGTGCTGTAGGCTTGGGAGAAGGACCCGGCAACCCCCTCCCAAAAAACAATCAGCCATTGAAAACCCTGTGAATAGCAGAGAACCACAACAATATTGTTTCACCTGTTGTACATTGGGTCGCTATGAATGGGACACTGACTTGATGGCACCTAACAACAACAACCTGTGTCTATCACCCAGGACCTTTGTCATAAGTCCCACCTGCCATCTAGATGTTATTGAATAACAATCACAGGCTTCACTCCCTGCCACTGCTGAAGATCAGTTTGCAGAGTGAGAGTGCACCCTCCTGTTCCCTCAGTGTGCCTGCGGGATGGTCTTTCTTTGGACCTTTCCACTCTACAGACTGTGACAGTCCCATGCCCACTGCACCTCCCCAGCGTGAGGGTCTGCACTGACATTCAGCTCTATGTAAGCTTTTTTTCCTCCATGAACCAGCTCTAGCAATCTCCTGGGCTAGATGGCTCCAGCTGTGAAGGACAGGGTCCAAATCATGGCTGGGCCACATGGCAGCCCACATGACTAGGAGTACCTAGCCATGGCTTCTTAGTCTGATTGGGTCCACCACCCAGCAGGGTGTTTATTTTATTTTATTATTTTTCTTTTTCCAATAACACCTCCACATCTCTCTGAGGACCTGATTTGGGGTGTCCCATGGTCTTGGAGCTGTGCCTGGCACACAGTTGAAAGAGTGGGCTCCAGGCTCTGTTCCAAGCCATCTGCACACACTGTTTCCTGAAATCTGTTGTATTGTTATCCCTAGTTCACAAAAACCAGGCTGAAGAGGTTAAGCAACCCACCCAAAGCCTTGTAGGTGGTGATATCGCCATAGTGATCAACAAGATCATTATGACAGCTGAGCAAGATACTCTCTGTCGAGTGATTGGGAGGATACCCTGCCTACAGCAAATATTCTATAAATTATAATGACTTTTGTTTGATGGACAGTCTGACCCTTAGATCTTAGGCTCTGAGAGCCGACCACATATTCACAAATGCATACTGTTTCCTGTTTTGCCACCTTATGCTGGCTGAAGCCCTGACCTTGTTATGGGCTCATTAATCACACAGAACCTTTGCTCATGTGGTTTGGGTTTGATTAAAATCCAAATTCATTTGTGCCGCCCCTTTTCCTCGGTTTTGAATGCCATTCACATGTCAATGGAAACCATTTCACATTGATAATCTGTCTTCAGCTCATTGACTAAAATTCTACTCAGTTAAACCCAATGTATCTTTTCCTTGGGGGAAAAAAATCCCCCAAAACAAAACCCCCGAAACAAAGCAAGAAAACAAACAAAAGTCCAAAGCCAAAGTCACACTTCTGCAAGGGGAAATAGCAGAAACCTTAATTTCCTCTGAAATTCTAACTTACTAATTTTTAGTCATTCCTGAATTTTCAATCCGTCTGGGCCAACAGGAGCAGTCCTCTGCTTATGAAATATCCATACTTAGAATTCATCTTCTCTGGTTTCTGCTATGATAACCCAGCCAAACCAAACATCTTTCCATTCATTCCTCTCAAAAGAGCCATCCATGCCCTCTAAGACTTCCAAATGCCTTACCAAATGTTACTGACACAATCTCCTTAAAGAAAACCACCTGGATTTTGCGACTGTTGCAAATAAAATGACTTCCTAAATTTCTAACTTACTTGTGGATACAAGATATATATATGTATTTAAGATAGAAATTATAAAGAGTTATATACGTCTGTTTCTGTTATAAAGGCAGGTGGAATAAAGTCATACAGTCTTTTACAGGAAATCCCTTTCTGAGTGAATTCTGCTTGTATGACTTTTTTTTTTTTTTTTTTTTGGCATTGTATATATAACATGTGGTGAGGTCCGAACACTGGGATAACTTTTTAGCCACTTATATTTAATGATGCTTGCTTAAGGGTATTTGTAAAAACTGCTGAAGAACATGTGGACTTAGCTACCCTACTTACATATGCAGCACTGTATAGGCTGCACAGTAAGCAAGAATGTGGAAAGACCTATTTTAAAAAGGAATTTTTAAGAACTCAGTCTCTGCTTTATATTATTTTTGTCCTATTTGAAATAATCAAAACCTGTTGCTGAACTTGAAATACAATTGAACTGGCCATTTTTACATTTACCAGAGGATACAAAGTATGCTTACTAAACATACCAGTTACGCAGATGTCCCCAAACCGCTGCCTGCCTTTGTTTACTCCCCTGATCGGGTGCCAGGACCCTGTCAGTTGTAGCTCTGAGAAGAATGTGGGGTCTTTGAAATCTAGGTATTGCAAGGAAAATCTAGGCTTCATCAACTATAAGTTTCTTTTCTCTTTTGGAGTGAGGAGAATATTCAGATATGATAATGTTGAGAAAGTTCCAAGAGACAGGGAGGTTGCAGGTGGAAAGGGCCAAAGAGGGGGAAATAGGAGGGTATTGGCCTTGGAGATGTTGCCATTCCCTCTGAGGTCAGTCTACAGCTGTCTAAGAGTGAACCTGTACCTGTCCACAGGATGTGGCTGGCCTGTGTGGTCCTTGAAGAAAGGTTCATGGTGTCCTGAGCCCTTCCCTGTGATGGACATTGCTATCTTCCTCAGTGAATGAGCCCAATGATAATCACTGGGGCTCTTGCCAAATTTCTCGATTCCCCTCTTGCCAAGCACATGATAGGATTGTGATTCCCTGTCCTTCTAGTGAAAGTCAAGGGCGCCATCTCCAAGCGGGAGTGCCAGTGGCCAGCATGAGACTTTCTTACACCTCCTTTTCCTGCTGTGGTCACTGGGAGGAAAGTGTTGCAATGTGTCCTCTATCATCCTGGACTCTAGGTGACTTTGGGGATCAGAGCCACCATCACCTCAGTGTGTGTGTGGGGGGGGAGGGTGTGTGTATGTGCGCGCATGCGCGTGTGCACCTCAGGAGCAAGGGTTCCGTCTCTGCTGTTTCTCCTGTGATTTAGAGGTTCTTTGGTACCACGGATAAGCCAGCCCATCCTGACTGGTGTCTGTTGCTGTGGCTTGACCAGCCTCCATTTCCCCAGTCAGATAGTGCTCCTCCATTCTCCCCAAAGAGAACCATCAGCCCCTGCCCCCAGACACTGCCTGTCTGACGTGGGTGGAGCTGTGCCATGCTGCTGCTCCAGAAGTGGCTACGTGAGAAGAGCCAGGCACGTGAGAAAATCCATCCAATTAGGATTCAGGAAGCCCGTGATTGCAGGGAGGCGAACAAGCATCCAGCCTAGGACTCTCTCAGCCACATTTTGTAAAGAGAGGCTGTCTCTCCACCCGGGCTAGGCTGATTAGACATAAATCTAATGGTCCTAGTGGTCATCTCACCCCCAAAGGAAGACACCAATGTGAACACAAAAGCAAACAGCCCATGTATGAAGAGAAATGGGTTCCTGGAAGCATGGTTTGGGTCCCTGGGCCCAGCCTTGCCAGTAATAGTGTGCTCTGTGACATCACAGTTGCATGAGTCAATAGCAGCTTTTGTGTATAAGTCTATTTGAGTTCTGGAACTTGACCCTGCAAGTTGTTGTTGTGTTGTTAGGTGCCGTGGAGTCGGTATTGGACTCATAGCGACCCTCATAGGGTTTTCAATGGCAGACTGTTTCGGGATTGCCTTGGGAGTGGATTGCCAGGTCCTTCTCCCATTTTTGCGGTGCTGGGAATTGAACTCGGGATCTCAGAGACCGCAGTGCAGTGCTCTCCCAACTGAGCTAAATCCAAGCCCCTGATCCTGCAAGAGTCCTGACTAAAACACTGAGGGAAAGTACAAATGATGGGGATACGCGTGGATGTACTTGATTCTACCTGTGACGATTCTGTAAGGGAGAGGTGAAGTAGATAGGAAGGGCTGAGTGACTTGGGAAGGGGCTGGAGAGTTGAGGGGGAGAGTCGGGGTGCTGAGACTGAGGGACGTGGGTCAAATGGGTGGAAGGTTTTAGTAAATGATTTCAGAGTCTGACATCACGTGTTTAGATCTTCTCTACTGGGAGAAGGACCTGGCAATCCACTCCCAAGGCAATCTCGAAACAGTCAGCCATTGAAAATCCTATGAGGGTCGCTATGAGTCGGATACCGACTCGACGGCACCTAACAACAATTGTCCTTCAAGAGAAGTTGGGCAATGGTGGAAGTCTTTCTAATAACACTTAGCTTTCAAGCTGAGCTCCTTGAGCCTGTTGGGGCTCTGTTTCTGAGCCACATGATTTTCTAGGTTTATAAACTTCACTTTTCTACTTGTAAAGCCCAGTTTTTTATGACCGCTTAAAGTGGAACCCTTTTTTTTTTTCTTCTCAAATTTAATTCCTCTGTTTATATCTTTTGGTTTGAGAAATTTTCAAAACTGTCTACTGACTTTATTTTTGTCTAGCACTGATATTGTTAGAAAAATGTTAAAGTAGTATTAGGGAATGACTCATATGAGACCACAAAACTGTCGAAGTTTGGAGTATTATTTTATTTTTTAAAAACAGACTAAGAAGATTCTATTTTATTTAGAAACTCCTTCTAGAAAGCGTGAAGTTTGTATTTCATAGTGAAATTTGTGCTGAACAAAAGTCCTTTGTTTTTGTTGCCCTGACTGATTTGGATAGATTTCTGGAGTCCAAAGTTTGCATAGTTTTACGATGATTTACTGGAACCCTAATTACCTCAGAGATTTAGTACAGAACCTGACCAGAGAGCCTTTGCTCACCACACCAATACTGTTGGGATTGATGGTGTTATGGTCATTATTGCCATTTCATGCTAATTCTTGAACATGTTGTTGCTGTTGTTAGGTGCCATTGAGTCGGGTCTGACTCAGCAACCCTATGTACAACAGAAGAAACACTCCCTGACACTGTGCCATGCCCAGCACTGTGCCAGTGTTTCTCTGCTATTCATAGGCTTTTGTTTTTTCTTTCTTTTTTTTTTTTTCTTCTTCTTAATTTCTTTGATTGAGAGTAGTCACCAGGAAGGAGCTGGGATTTAGTTTGGTTGGTAGAGTGCTGCTCTGCAGTCTCTGAGGTCCTGAGTTCAATTCCCAGCACCGCAAAAATGGGAGAAGGATGTGGCAATCCACTCCCAAGGCAATCTGGAAACAATGAACCATTGAAAACTCTATGAGGGTGGCTATGAGTCAGACACAACTCGACGGCACCTAACAATAACAAAGTCACCAGGAAAATGCTTTACTGGGTTTTGAAAGTTTGATGAGAATATTTGAAAAGAAGGGAATTTAATGAAACCAGCTTACTATGGAAGAGAATACTGTTGTTGTTGTTGTTGTTGTTGTTAGGTGCTGTTGAGTCAGATCTGACTCATAGTGACCCTATGTACAACAGATGAAATGTTAAGTGACACTATGTCATGCCCGGCGCTACTGTCAGTGCTTCTCTGCCATTCCTAGGGTTTTCAATGGCTGACTGTTATCTCAGAGTGGGCTGCCAGGTCCTTTTCCCAAGCCTACATCACCTGATATTCACAGGCTGTCTCCCATCCAAGTACTCACCAGGCTCCACCCTGCTTGCTTCTGAAATCCGACAAGATCAGCTGCCAGGGATGGCTGCAGGCAGAAGAGAATGTAATATGCCTTATTTTTTCACCCTTTACTGGTAAATGTTGGTGGGGCACAGAGTAATACAGCATTGGCTTTTTCCACTGTGCAACTCCTACATCGCTTTTGGTTGCACTTTTATCAACTTACAAGGTTTATGGAAACTTTTGACCAATATGTAATAAAACTTGTGCATATTTGGGTTATGTTCCTCTATTCTTCCCCATGTACTCATGAGGTTGCATCATTTACGTTGAGATTAGCCTGTCCTCCTTTGTCTCCCTGCATTGACCCTCCTCCCCATCCCACCTTCTGCAATCTTCACCTCCCTTTGCTAGTCCCCTCCCTCTTTCTTTCTCCTCTATGTATAATCCCTCCTTCACTAGGTTTAACTGTGCATTTTATATATCAATTTATATTCATAGGGTTCTCTCTCTTTTTGGGGGGGTTTGAGACAGAGTCTCGCTAAATTACGCAGACTGCCTCTGGTCTCCAACTTGCGGTCCTCCTGCCTCTGCCTCCTGAGTCGCTGGGATTACAGGCATGCGCCACCATGCCCGGCTTGTATTCATAGGGTTCTCAATAGCTGTTTCTTGGGAGTGGGCTGCTGGGTCCTTTTCCCAAGCCTACAGTACCCTGTGTTCCCAGGCAGTCCCCCATCCAAGTACTAACCAGGCCCACCCAGCTTAGCTTCTGAGATCTGATGGGATCGGACGCCACAGTGCTTTGGCTGCAGGCAGCTCTTGAACATAGAATGCCACTATGTAGCAGATGACATATGATTAGATGAAAGTTGGCCCAAGCAGTGTAAATGTTACTTGAGATTAGTAAACTCAAGAAATCCTTGTTGCCTGAAGTTGAAGAAGCACAGGGACAGAAGGGACACTCACAGGGCTAATCTTCTTCATCCTTGGGGTGGTTCTTTACAAAGGATGGGGTCCAGTTTTGCCCTTGTTCCTCTGGAGGAGATTTGGGAGAATTGAGAGGAAAAACGTCTAAAGGAAGAAGGGAGAAAACCTGCGAAGTTTGTTTCACAGGTCCAGGAGCCTCTGTGCAGGAGAGGAGGTGAGAGAGGCCACTTGGGAGGACCTCACAGGCCATTGTGGACAGAGGCTGTGGCTAGGTGTCCTCCACCTTGAGAGGGAGAAGCGGCCACAGGTGGTTCACAGTGCGATCAGAACAATTTAGATCAGAGCCAAGGAGGAATTTACCAGCCAAAGGCGCTCCTGAGAAATTGGTCTTCTTATCAGGAAGTCTTTTAAAATAGACTTGAGGAGTCCTGGCGAGACTTTAGGAAGGGGACAAAAGATGACTGGGAAGATGCACAGTGCGGGGATTCAGACAGGACCCCAGGCTCCAGAATGTCTTCATGCCTTTAGTAGTGCCCACAACTCCCTAAAAAGAACCCATTGTCAGAATGCAGGGACCTTGGGATGGGAAGCAGCGGAAACCACTATAAAGTCACAGAATGGGGGAGCTAGGAGGGACCGTGGTTGCCCCCAAATCTTTTGAGCTTCAGCACTGCGCTCAGCACCTTTGGAATAGGGCATCTGCCTCGTGTCTGATGTCCCCACTCTACTGGGAGCCAGGGTCCCTGTTTCTGTGGCTCTAAGTGCTCAGCCGGGCTGGGATTTAGCTCAGTTGGTAGAGCGCTGCGCTATAGTCTCTGAGGTCCTGAGATCAATTCCCAGCACCGCCTGGCAATCCACTCCCAAGGCAATCCTGAAACAGTCAGCCATTGAAAACCCTATGAGGGTTGCTATGAGTCGGATACCAACTTGAGGGCACCTAATAACAAGTGCTCAGCCAGCATCTGTGGGATGAGCAAATGGAGGAGTCTAACTCCCTTACCCATAAATGTGCACGGTGCCACCCGAGGGGTCACACCGTGGGCTCAGAGAGCAGGCCTTGTCACCCAGTCTCCCAGATTTAATACAGGGAGGATTCCCACCCAGTTCAGCTAACTACAAACCCC
>VMDO01033556.1:0-17836 GCA_007922755.1 Pedetes capensis
TGATGGGGGGAAGGCGGTCTGCAACTGATGACTACTTTGTCTTCCTTCTGCCAGCCTATCAGAAATGTCCACACACCACTTCCTACCTATCCCAACGTGACACGTCACTCACCTCTTCCCACCCTCCCTCCTAGAGCCCATAAAAGCCTCGCCCTTTGTCTCCCAGCTGCCACTCTACTTTATCACAAATGACCTCAGCTGCTCTTGGAAACAAAGGCATCCCCACGGTGCTGGCATTGGACTTTGCTTCTCAAAACCTAGGCTCCTTGACTGGACGGAGGCATGGTAGACTTTCCGTCATAGACTGCGCTTTGCAGCCGCTTTTCTACTGCCTCTATATCCTGCCCACAGCATAGCCTCAACACCCAGGCGACTCTTCAGACACAGCTGCAGCTCTGCTTGGAGGGTTGGTGGGTGGCGCCAGGACTGAAGGGTTAGGGAAGCCGTTTTTTCAACTCCTTTTCCTCCTGAACTTCTACTGCCAGTTGTGTTGAAACCGAGGTTTCCTCTCAGGTGCTGGATGCCAGGCTCCTGAGTCTGTGCACCTGGTGTAAATGGGCAGATAAAAAGGCAAGGGAGGGCAAAGCAGGTTTTCTTAAGGGGACAGAAGAAAGCCTTTGTCAGGAGAGAGGAGGGGGTCCTGACTGGGTCTTTTATCTCAAAATCTTACAGATGGGTTAGGAGGCCGTTCTATGTTTCTACCTAGATCCTAATCCATGAGGGGAGGGGAGGTGTCCTCTGGGGATGAAGGCCTTACCTACTTTCCTTGAAGCCTGGGTGGTCTCCTCTAAACTCTGGGTACCCTGCCTCAGTGGTTTCCTTTTCCCAGGCCTCATTTCCCTAATCTTATCTAAAATGGGCTAATTCTTATCAATGTCAGTGTTAGGCAGGGCCTGTTACAAATGTTACTGCCAAAAAAGCGTGCCAAACCTGACTGAAAATTGGTCCTGGGGCCTGGCAACAGCTGACTTTCTTTTCCCTCTTCCCACCTAATAGAAACTTCCATGCACTTGCTTCTGACCTAACCTGAAGAGACACATCACTCACCCCATCCACCTCCCACCAAAGCCTTGCCCCTTCCTCTCCTGCCTCCTTTCTCCTCTATTAAAAACAGCCACCTCAGCCTCTCTGCGGTAAGGGTCGGCTGGGGTTTATGGGTTTTCAGTGTTTCACTTGGCAGTCTGAAGTAACTACACCCAGACCTGGGATGTGATTTTATTAACTACTGGTGGCAAAGAAAGGCTTCATTCTGGTTCCTGTACAGGTAAAGTGGGTTTTTAAGGGGAGAAGGAGGGAAGGGGAATCTGAGCTCGGGTTAGGGAGATGATGGGTATCAGGCTTAGGGTTAAGAGTAATGATGGGTGTCATGGCTACCTGTGTTTAGTGTGATTGTACATGGGTGCCAGGGTTGTCTAGAATTTAGGGTTGTAGATGGGTGGCAGGCCTAGCTAGTGTTTAGTTAGGGTGATGATGGGTGCCAGGTGGGTGCTAGGGCTAGGGTTTAGTAAGGGTTAGATTTAGGGTTAAGCCAGGGCTAGCTATGGCTCACAGTGCTAGTAGATGGGTGTCAGGCCTAGGTAGGGTATACTTAGGGTGATGATGGGTGCCAGGCCTAGCTAGGGTTTAGTTATGGTGATGATGGGTGTGAGGCCTAGCCAGGGTTTAGTTAGGGTGCTGATGGGTGCCAAGACTAGCTAGGGTTTAGGGTACTGATGGGTGGGTTAGGGTTGGGCCAGGGCTAGCTAGGGTTCACGGGGATTGTAGATGGGTGCCAGGTCTGGCTAGGTTTAGGTTGATTGTAGATGGGTGCCAGGGCTAGCTGGGTTTAGTGTGATTGTACATGGGTGCCAGGGCTGTCTAGGTTTAGGGTGATTGTAGATGAGTGCCAGGGCTAGCTAGATTTAGTGTGATTTTAGATGGGTTGCAAGCCAGCTAGGGTTTAGTTAGGGTGATGATGGGTGCCAGGTGGGTGCCAGGGCTAGGGTTTAGTTAGGGTTAGAGTTAGGGTTAGACCAGGGCTATCTATGGTTTAGAGTGCTTGTAGATGGGTGCCAGGCTTAGCTAGGGTTTACTTAGGGTGCTCATGGGTGCCAGGCCTAGCTAGGGGTTAGTTAGGGTGCTGATGGGCAGGTTAGGTTTAGGCCAGGGCTATCTAGGGTTCCTAGGGATTTAAATGGTTGCCACGGTTAGCTAGGTTAAGGGTGATTATAGATGGGTGCCAGGCATACTTAGGGTTTAGGATGACTGTAGAAGGGTGGCAGGCCTGGCTAGGGTTTAGTTAGGCTGATGATGGGTGCCAGATGTGTGCCAGGGCTAGAGTTTAGGGTTAATGTTAGGGTTACGCCAGGGCTAGCTATGTTTTAGGGTGCTTATAGATGGGAGCCAGACCTAGCTAGGGTTTATTTAGGGTGCCAGGCCTAGCTAGGGATTAGTTATGGTGCTAATGGGTGCCAGGCCTACCTAGGGTTTAGGGTACTGATGGGTGCCTGGCCTGGCTAGGGTTTAGTTAGGTTGCTGATGGGTGCCAGGCCTAGCTAGGGTTTAGATAGGGTGATGATGGGTGCCAGGCATAGCTAGGTTTTTATTAGGGTGCTGATGGTTTCCAGGCCCAGCAGGGGTTTAGTGAGCCTCAGTATGCCTGCCAGGCCAACCTAGGCATTAGTTAGGGTGCTGGTGGGTGCCAGGCCTTGGTTGGGTTTAGTTATGGTGATGATGGGTGTGAGGCCTAGCTAGGGTTATTTAGGGGGCACATGGGTGCCAGGCCTAGCTATGGGTTAGTTAGGGTGCTGAAGTGCGGGTTAGGGTTAGAGTTAGGACAGGGCTAGCTATAGTTTAGAATGCTTGTAGATGGATGCCAGACCTAGCTAGATTTTTTGTTTTGGTGCTGATGGGTGCCAGGCATATCTAGGGTGTAGTTAGGGTGCTGATTGTTGCCAGGCCTAGCTAGGATGTAGTTAGGGTGTTGATGGGTGCCAATCCTAGCTAGGATTTAGTTAGGGGACTGATGTGTGCCAGGGCTAGCTAGGGGTTATTTAGGGTGCTGATATGCGGGTTAGGTTTAGGCCAGGGCTAGCTAGGGTTCATGGGATTATAGATGGGTTCCAGGGCTAGCTGGGTTTAGTGTGATTGTACATGGATGCCAGGGCTGTCTAAGTTTAGGGTGATTGTAGATGGGTTGCATGCCAGCTAGTGTTTAGTTAGGGTGATGATGGGTGTCAGATGGGTGCCAGGCTAGGGTTTAGTTAGGGTTAGACCAATGCTAGCTATGGTTTAGAGTGCTTGTAGATGGGTGCCAGGCCTAGCTAGGGTTAATTGTGGTGATGATGGGTTTGAGGCCTAGATAGGGTTCAGTTAGGGTGCTGATGGGTGCGAGGCCTAGCTAGCTAGGGTTTAGTTACGGTACAGATGCGTGCCAGGCCAGCTAGGGGTTAGTTAGGGTCCCCATGGTCGTGTTAGGGTGAGTGTTAGGCAAGGGGTAGCTAGGGTTCACAGGGATTGTAGATGGGTGCAAGGGCTAGCTAGGTTTAGGGTGATTGTAAATGGGTGCCAGGGGTGTCTAGGGTTTAGTGTGATTGTACATGGGTTCCAGGGATAGCTAGAGTTCAGGAGGATTGTAGATGGGTGGCAGGCCTAGCTAGTGTTTAGTTAGGGTGAAGATGGGTGCCAGAGGGGTGCCAGGACTAGGGTTTAGTTAGGGTTAGTGTTAGGGTTAGACTAGGGCTATCTATGGTATAGAGTGCTTTAAGATGGGTGCCAGGCATACCTACGGTTTAGTTAGGGTGATGATAGGTACTAGGCCTAGCTAGGGTTTAGTTATGGTGATGATAGGTGCTTAGCCTAGGTAGGGTTTAGTTAGGGTGGTGATGGTTGCCAGGCCTAGCTAGGGTTTTAGTTAGGGTGCTAATGGGTGGGTTAGGGCAGGGCTAGTTAGTGTTCAAGGGGATTGTAGATGGGTGTCAGGGCTAGCTAGGGTTCATGGGGATTGTAAATGGCTGCCAGGGCTAGCTAGGTTATGTTGATTGTAAATGGGTGCCAGGGGTAGCTAGGTTATAGGTGCCTAAAGATGGGTGCCAGGCATACGTAGGGTTTAAGGTGATTGTAGATGACTGGCAGGTCTAGCCAGTGTGTAGTTACTGTGATGATGGGTGCCAGGTGGGTGCCTGGGCTAGCATTTATTTAGCTTTTGCGTTAGGGTTAGGCCAGGGGTCGCTATGGTATAGGGTGCTTGTAGATGGGTGCCAAGCATAGGTAGGGTTTAGTTAGGGTGCTGATGGGTGGCAGGCCTAGCTAGGGTTTATTTAGGGTGGTGATGGATTCCAGGCCTAGCTAGGGTTTAGCGTGATGATGGGTGCGAGGCCTAGGTAGGGCTTAGTTAGGCTGCTGATGGGTGCCAGGCCTAGCTTGGTGTTAGTTAGTGTACTGATGGGTGCCAGGCCCAGCTAGGGTTTAGAAAGGGTGGTGATGGGTGGGTTAGTGTTAGGGTTAAGCCAGGGCTAGGTAGGGTTTAGGGGGATTGTAGATGGGTGCCAGGGCTAGCTAGATTTAGGGTGATTGTAGATGGGTGAAAGGGCTAGCTAGGGTTTAGGTTGGTTGTATATGGGTACCAGGGTTAGCTAGTGTTTAGGGTAAATGTAGGTGGGTGCCAGGCCTAGCTAGGTTTAAGGTGATTGTGGATGTGTGCCAGGCCTAGCCAGTGTTTAGTTGGGTTCCTCATGGGTGCCAGGCCTAGATAGGGTTTAGTTAGGGTGCTGATGGGTGCCAGTCCTAGCTAGGGTTTATTTAGAGTGATGATGGGTGGACTAGGGTTAGAGTTAGTCCAGGGATAGCTAGGGATCTGGGGGGCTGTTGATGTGTGCCGGGGCTAGGGTTTAGGGTATTTGTAGATGGGTGCCAGGGCTGGCTAGTGTTTAGGGTGTTTGTAGATGGGTGCCAGGACTGGCTAGTGTTTAGGGTGTTTGTAGATTGGTACCAGGGTTAGCTAGAGTTTAGGGTATTTGGAGATGGGTGCCAGGGCTAGGTATGTTTAGATTTATTGTAGATGGGTACCAGGGCTAGCTAGGATTTAGGGTGAATGTAGATGGGTGCCAGGCATAGCTAGGGTTTAAGGTGACTGTAGATGGGTGGAAGGCCTAGCTAGCATTTAGTTAGGGTGATGATGGGTGCCAGATGGGTGCCAGGGCTAGGGTTTGTTTATGGTTAGCATTAGGGTTAGGTCAGGGGTAGCTACAGTGTAGGGTGCTTGTAGATATGTGCCAGGCCTAGCAAGGGTTTAGTTAGGGTGCTGTTCTGTGCTAGGCCTAGCTAGGAATTAGTTAGGCATATATGGGTGCCAGGCGTCATTAGGGGTAGTTAGGATGCTGATGGGTGGATTAGGGTTAGGGGTAGGCCTGGGCTAGCTAGGGTTTAGGAGGATTGTAGATGGGTGCCAGGGCTAGCTAGGGTTTAGGGTGATTGTAGATGGCTAGTCGTTATTTATGGTGCTGCAGGGCAGGTTAGGTTTAGGATTAGGCGAGGGCCAGCTCGGGTTCACAGGGATTGTAGATGGGTGCCAAGGCTATCTAAGTTTAAGGTGGTTGTAGATGGGTGCCAGGTTTAGCTGGGTTTAGTGTGATTGTACATGGGTGCCAGGGCTGTCCAGGATTTAGTATGATTATAGATGGGTGCCAGGGCTAGCTAGAGTTTAGGGTGATTGTAGATGGGTGGCAGGCCTAGCTTGGGTTTAGTTGGGTGATGATGGGTGGCAGATGGGTGCCAGGGCTAGGGTTTAGTTATGGTTAGTGTTAGCGTTAGGCCAGGGCTAGCTATGCTTTAGAGTGCTTGTAGATGGGTGCTGGGCCTAGCTAAGGTTTAGTTAGGGTGATGATGGGTTCCAGGCCTAGCTAGGGTTTAGTTAGGGTGTTGATGGGTGCCCACCCTAGCTGGGGGTTAGTTAGGGTGCTGTTGGGCAGGTTACAGTTAGAGTTGGGCAGGGCTAGCTAGGGTTCTCGGGGATTGTATATGGGTGCCAGGGCTAGCTAGGTTTACAGCGATTGTAGATGGGTGCCAGGGCTAGGTGGGTTTAGTTTGATTGTACATGGGTGCCAGGGCTATCTAGGGTTTAGGGTTATTTTAGATGGGTGCCAGGGCTAGCTAGAGTTTAGGGTGACTGTAGATGTGTGGCAGGCCTAGGTAGTGTTTACTTAGGGTGATGATGGGTGCAAGATGGGTGCCAGGGCTAGGGTTTATTTAGGGTTAGTGTTAGGGTTAGGCCAGGGCTAGCTATGGTTTAGAGTGCTTGTAGATGAGTTCCAGGCCTAGCTAGGGGTTAGTTAGGGTGGTAATGGGTGCCAGATCTAGCTAGGGTTTATTTATGCTGATTAAGGGTGCAAGACCTACCTAGGGTTTAGTTAGGGTGCTGATGGGTGGGTTAGGGTTAGATTTAAGCCAGGGCTAGCTAGGGTTCACGGGGATTGTAAATGGGTGCCAGGGCTAGCTAGGGTTCAAGGGGATTATAAATGGGTGCCAGAGTTAGCTAGGTTTAGGGTGATTGTACTTGGGTGCCAGGGTAGCTAGGGTATAGGGATTGTGGATGTGTGCCAGGCATACCTAGAATTTAGGGTGATTGTAGATGGGTGACAGGCCTACCTAGTGTTTAGTTAGGGTGATGATGGGTGCCAGGGCTAGGGATTAGTTAGGGTTAGCGTTAGGGTTAGGCCAAGTCTTTCTATGCTTTAGAGTGCTTTTAGATGGGTGCCAGGCCTAGCTAGGGTTTAGTTAGGGTGATGATGGGTGCCATGCCTAGCCAGGGTTTAGTTATGGTGATGACGGGTGCAAGGCCTAGGTAGGGATTAGTGAAAGTGCTGATATGTGCCAGGCATAGCTAGGGTATTTAGGATGCTGATAGGTGGTTTGGGTTAGGGTAAGGCCAGTGCTAGCTAGGGTTCACAGGGATTATAGATGGGTGCCAGGGCTACCTAGGTTTAGGGTGATTATAGATGGGTTCCAGGTCAAGCTGATTTTTTTGTGATTATAACATCAATGCCAGAGTGTCTAGGGTGTAGGGTTATTGTAGATGAGTACCAGGCCTAGCTAGGGTATATTTAGGGTGATAATCGGTGCTAGGCATAGCTAGGGTTTAGTTAGGGGGTGATGGGTGCCAGGCCTAGCTGGGGTTTAGTTAGGGTAATGATGGGTGCCAGGTGTACCTAGTGGTTAGTTAGTTAGGCTGCTGATGGGTGGGTTAGAGTTAGGGTTAGGACAGGGCTAGCTAGGGTTCATTGTGATTGTTGATGGGTGACAGTGGTAGCTATGTTTAGGGAGATTGTAGATGGGTGCCAGGGCTAGCTGGGGATTAGGGCAATTGTAGATGGGTGGCAGGCCTAGCTAACTTTTTGTGATGCTGATGATGGGTTCCAGATGAGTGCCAGGGCTAGGGTTTTTATAGGGTTAGCATTAGGGTTAGGCCAGGCCTAGCTACAGTTTAGAGTGATTGTAGATGGGCGCCATACCTAGCTATAGTTTAGTTATCATGATGATGGGAGCCAGGCCCCGCTAGCAGTTAGTTAGGGTGCTGATGGGTACCAGGCATAGCTAGGGTTTAGTTAGTGTAATGATGGGTGCCAGGTCTAGCTAGGGGTTAGTTAAATAGGGTGCTGATAGGCAGGTTAGGGTTATGGTTAGGCCAGGTCTAGCTAGGGTTCATTAGGATTTTAGATGGGTGCCAGGGCTCACTAGGGTTTAGGATGATTGTACATGGGTTCCAGGCATAACGAGGGTTTAGGGTGATTGTACATGGGTTCCAGGCCTACCTAGGGTTTAGTTAGGGTGCTGATGGGTGCCAGGCCTAGGCAGGGTTTAGTTAAGGTAATGATGCGTGCCAGGTCTAGCTAGGGGTTAGTTAGGGTACTGATGGGTGGGTTAGGGTTATGGTTAGGCCAGGGCTAGCTAGAGTTCATTGGATTTGTAGATGGGTACCAGGGCTAGCTAGGTTTATGGTGAGTGTAGATGGGTGTCAGGGATGGCAAGGGTTTAGTGTGATTGTAGATGGGTGCCAGGGCTAGCTAGAGATTAGAGTGATTGTGGATGGGTGGCAGCACTAGCTAGGGTTTAGTTAGGGTCATGATGGGTGCCAGATGAATGCCAGGGCTAGGAGTTGGTTAGGACAAGCGTTAGGGTTAGGGCAGGGCTAGCTGTGGTTTAGAGTGATTGTAGATTGCTTTCAGGCCTAGCCAGGGATCAGTTAGGTTGCTGATGGATACCAGGCCTAGCTAGGGGTTAGTTAGGGTGCTGATGAGTGAATTAGGGTTAGGGTTAGGCCTGGGCTAACTAGGGTTCAGAGATATTATATATGGGTGCCAGGGCTAGCTATGTTAAGGGTGATTGTAGATGGGTGCCAGGGCTAGCTGGCTTTCATGTGTTTGTAGATGGGTGTCAGGGCTAGATGGGGTCTAGGGTGATTTTAGATGGGTGCTACGGCTAGCTAGATATTAGGGTGACTGTAGATGGATAGCAGGCCTAGCTAGGGTTTAGTTAGGGTAAGGATGGGTGCCATATGAGTGCCATGGGTAGGGTTTAGTTATGGTTAGAATTAGGGTTAGGCTAGGGCTGGCTATGGTTTAGAGTGATTATAGATGGGTGCCAGGCCTAGCTGGGGTTTAGTTAGGGTGATAATTGGTGCCAGGACTCGCTAGGGTTTAGTTAGGGTGCTGATGGGTGCCAGGCCTAGCTAGGGTTTAGTCAGGGTAGTGATGGGTGCCAGGTCTAGCTAGTGGTTAGTTTGGGAGTTGATGGGTGGGTTGGAGTTAGGGTTAGGCTAGAGCTAGCTAGGGTTCATTGTGATTGTTGATGGGTGCCAGTGGTAGCTAGATTTAGGGTGATTGTAGAGGGTTTCCAGGGCTGGCTAGGGTTTAGGGTGATTGTAGATGGGTGCCAGGGCTAGCTAGAGATCAGGGTGATTGTAGATGGGTGTCAGGCTAGCTAGGCTTTAGTTAGGGTGATTATGGGTGCCAAATGAGTGCCATGGGTAGGGTTTAGTTATGGTTAGAATTAGGGTTAGGCTAGGGCTGGCTATGGTTTAGAGTGATTATAGATGGGTGCCAGGCCTAGCTAGGGTTTAGTTAGGGTAATAATGGATGCCAGGCATAGCTAGGGTTTAGTTAGGGTAATGATGGGTGCCTGGCCTAGCTAGGGTTTAGTTAGGGTGATGATGGGTGCCAGTCCTAGCTAGGCTTTAATTAAGGTGCTGATGGGTGCCAGGCCTAAGTAGGGTTTAGTTGGGCTGCTGATGATTGCCAGGCCTAGCTAGGGTTTAATTAATGTCATGATGGGTGCCAGGTCTAGCTAGGGGTTAGGGCGATGATGGCTTCCAGACCTAGGTAGGGTTTAGTTATGGTGATGATGGGTGCGAGGCCTCGCTAGGGTTTAATTAGGGTGCTAATGGGTGCCAGACTGAGCGAGGGGTTAGATAAGGTGCTGATGGGCCAGCTAGGGTCATGTTTAGGCCAGGGCTAGCTACGGTTTAGAGTGCTTGTAAATAGATGGGTGGCAGGCCTAACTAGGGTTTACTTATGTTGATGATGGGTGCCAGTCCTAGCTAGGGCTTAATTAGGGTGCTGATGGTTGCCAGGCCTAGCTAGAGGTTAGTTAGGGTGGTGATGCGTGGGTTAGGGTTAGGGCAGTGGTAACTAGGGTTCTCAGGGATTGTAGATGGGTGCCAGGGCTACCTAGATTTAGGGTGATTGTAGAAGGGTCCCAGGGCTGGTGTTCTTTTGTGATTATAATGTGGGTGCCAGTGTGTCTAGGGTGTAGGGTGATTGTAAATGGGTGCCAGGCTAGCTAGAGTTTAGGGTGATTTGATGGGTGGCAGGCCTAGCTAGTGTTTAGTTAGGGTGATGATGGGTGCCAGATGGGTTTCAGGTCCAGGTTTTATTTAAGGTTAGTGTTAGGGTTAGGCTAGGGACATCTACAATTTAGGGTGCTTGTAGATGAGTGCCAGTCCTAGCAGGGTTTAGTTATGGTGATGATGGGTGTGAGGGCTAGCTAGGGTTTTGGTAGGGTGCTCATGGTTGCCAGGCCCAGCTAGGGGTTAGTGAGGGTGCTGATGGGCGGGTTGGGGTTAGGGTTAGGCTTGGGCTAGCTATGGTTCAGAGTGCTTGTGGATGAGTGCCAGGCCTAGCTAGGGCTTAACTAGTGTGCTAATGGTTTCCAGGCCTAGCTGTGGGTTAGATAGGGTTGTGATGGGTGCCAGGGCTAGCTAGGCATTCGTTAGGTTGCTGATGGGTGCCAGGTCTAGCTCGGGTTTAGTTATGGTGATGATGGGTAGGAGGCCTAGTTAGGGTTTAATTAGGGTGCTGATGTGTGCCAGGCCCAGCTATGGATTAGTTAGGTTGCTGATGGGTGGGTTCGGGTTAGGGTTATGCCAGGGCTAGCTAGGGTTCATGGGGATTGTTGATCGGTGCCAGGGCTAGTTAGGTTTAGGGTGATTGTTGATGGGTGCCAGGGCTAGCTGGGTTTAGTGTGATTGTACATGTGTGCCAGGGATTTCTAGGCTGTAGTGTGATTGTAGATATGAGCCAAGGCTAGCTAGAGTTTAGGGTGATTGTAAATGGGTGGCAGGCCTAGCTAGGGTTTAGTTAGGGTGATGATGGGTGCCAGACAGATGCAAGGGCTCGGGTTTAGTTAGGGTTAGCTTTAGGATTATGCCAGAACTAGCTATGGTTTAGAGTGCTGGTAGAATGGAGGCAGGCCTAGCTAGGTTTTAGTTAGGGTGCTGATGTGTGGGAGGCCTAGCTAGGGGTTAGATAGGGTGGGTTAGATAGGGTTAGATAGATGGGTGGGTTAGTGTTAGGGTTAGGCCAAGGCTTGCTAGGGTTCCTGGGGATTGAAATGGGTGCGAAGGTTACCAGGGTTCACGCTGATTGTACATGGGTGGCAGGGTTAGCTAGGTTTAGGATGATTGTACATAGGTGCCAGGGCTAGGTAGGTTATAGGTGATTGTAGATGGGTGCCAGGCATACCTAGAATTTAGGGTGATTGTAGTTGGGTGGCAGGCCTCACTAGTGTTTATTTAGGGTGATGATGGGTGCCAGATGGGTGCCAGTGCTAAGGTTTATTTAGGGTTAGAGTTAGGGTTAGGCCAGGGCTATCTATGGTTTTGGGTGCTTATAGATGGGTGCCAGGCCTATGTAGGGTTTAGTTAGGGTGGTGATGGGTACTAGGCCTAGCTAGGGGTTAGTTAGGGTGATGATGGGTGCCAGGCCTAGCTAGGGGTTAGTTAGGGTGGTGATGGGTGCCAGGCCTAGCTAGGGTTAGTTAGGGTGCTGATGGGCAGGTTAGGGTTAGGTTTAGGCCAGGGCTTGCTAGGGTCATAGGGATTGTAGATGGGTACCAGGGATAGCTAGTTTTAGGGTGATTATAAATGGGTGCCAGAGCTAGGTAGGGTTTAGGGTGATTGTAGATGGGTGACAAGCCCAGGTAGGGTTTAGTTAGGGTGCTGATGTGTGCCAGGCCTAGCTAGGTGTTAGTTATGGTGCCCGTCTGTGTCAGGCCTAGCTAGGGTTTAGTTACCCTGCTGATGGATGCCAGGCCTAAGTACGTTTTAGTTAGGTTGCTAATGGTTGCCAAGCCTACCTAGGATTTAATTAGCCTCGTGATGGTTACCTGGCCAAGCTAGGGGTTAGTTAGCATGCTGATGAGTTCCAGGCCTATCTAGGGTCTAGTTATGGTGATGATGGGTGCAAGGCCTAGCTAGGGCTTAGTTAGGGTGCTCATGGGTGCCAGAGCTAGCTAAGGGTTAGTTAGGGTGCTGATGGGTGGGTTAGGGTTAGGGTTAGAGAAGGGCTAGCTATGGTTTAGAGTGCTTGTAGATGGGTACCAGGCCTAGCTAGGGTTTAGTTATGGTGATGGGTGCCAGGCCTAGCTAGGGCCTAGTTAGGGTTTTAATGGGTGCCAGGCCTAGCTAGGGGTTAGTTGGGGAGCAGATGGGTGCCAAACCTAGCTAGGGTTTAGTTGTGGTGATGATGGGTGGAAGGCCTAGCTAGGGTTTAGTTAAGGTGCTGAAGGGTGCCAGGCCTAGCAAGGGGTTAGTTAGGGTGCTGTTGGGTGGTTTAGGTTAGGGTTAGGCAGGTCTAGCTAGGGTTCACGGGGATTGCAGACAGGTGCCAGGTCTTGGTAGGTTTAGAGTGACTCTAGATGGGAGTCAGGGCTAGCTGGGTTTATTTTGATTGTACATGGGTGCCAGGGCTGTGTGGGGTTTAGGGTGATTGTAGGTGAGGGCAGGCCTCCCTAATGTTTAGTTAGGTTGATGATCAGTGCCAGATGCGTGCCAGGGCTAGGGTTTAATTAGGGTTAGACCAGGTCTAGCTACAGTTTAGAGTGCTTATAGTTGGGTGCCAGGCCTAGCTAGGATTTAGTTAGGGTGGTGATGGATTCCAGGCCTAGCTAGGGTTTAGTTAGGGTGCTGATGGGTGCCAGGTCTAGCTAGGGTTGAGGTAGGGTGCTGATGTATGTGAGGCCTAGCTAGGGGTTAGTTAGGGTGCTGATGAGCGAGTTAAGGTTAGGGTAGGCCAGGGCTAGCTAAGCTTCATGGGGATTGTAGATGGATGCCAGGGTTAGCTAGTGTTCATGGGGATTGTAAATGGGTGCCAGGGTTAGCTAGGTTTAGACTGATTGTAGATGGCTGCCAAGGCTAGCTATGGTAAAGGTGATTGTAGACAGTGCCAGGCATTGCTAAGGTTTAGGGTGATTAAATATGGGTGGCAGGCCTATGTAGGGTTTAGTTAGGGCGATGATGGGTTCCTGATGGGTGCCAGGGCTAGAGTTTATTTAGTGTAGCGTTAGGGTTAGGCCAGGGCAAGCTACGGTTTAGGGTGCTTGTAGATGTGTGCCAGGCATAGGGAGGGTTTAGTTTGGGTGATGATGGGTACCAGGCCTAGCTAGAGTTTAGTTAGTGTGGTGATGGGTGCCAGGCTTAGCTAGGGTTTAGTTAGCATGATGATGGGTGCCAGGTATAGGTAGGTGTTAGCGAGATGATGGATGTGTTAGGGTTAGGCCAGGATTAGCTAGGGTTCACTGGGATTGTAGATGGGTGCCAAGGCTACAAGGGTTCATGCAGATTGTAAATGGGTAGCAAGGTTAGCAGGTTTAGGGTGATTGCACATAGGTGGCAGGGCTAGTTAGGGTATAGGTGATTGTAGGTGGGTGCCAGGCCTAGCTTGTGTTTAGTGAGGGTGATGATGGGTGCCAGATGGGTGCCAGGGCTAGGGTTTATTTAGGGTTAGCGTTAGGGTTATGCCAGGGCTAGCTACATTTTAGGGTGCTGGTACGTGGGTGCCAGGCCTAGGTAGGGTTTAGTTAGGATGATGATGGGTGCCAGGCCTCACTAGGGTTTAGTTAGGGTGGTGAGGTTTGCCAGGCCTAGCTAGGGTTATTTAGCATGATGATGGGTGCCAGGCCTAGCTATGGGTTAGTTAGCGTGCTCATGGGTGCCAGGCCTTCTAGGGTAGTTAGGATGCTGATAGGCAGGTTAGGGTTAGCGTTAGGCCAGCGCTACCTAGGGTTCACGGGGATTGTAAATGGGTGCCAGGTCTACCTAGGTTTTCTGTGATTGTAGATGGGTTCCAGGGCTAGCTGGGTTTTTTGTGATCATAACATGGGTAGCAGGGTGTCTGGGGTGCAGGGTGATTGTAGATGTGTGCCAGGCCTAGCTAGGGGTTAGTTATGGTGATGATGGGTGCCAGGACTAGCTAGGGCTTAGTTAGGGTGCTGATAGTTGCCAGTCCCTGCTAGAGGTTAGTTAGGGTGCTGATGGGCGGGTTAGTGTTAGGGGTAGGCCAGGGATAGCTAGTATTCATGGGAATTGTAGATGGGTGTCAGGGCTAGCAAGGGTATAGGGGATTGTAGATGGGTGCCAGGCATAGCTAGAGTTTAGGGTGATTGTAGATGAGTGGCAGGCCAGGCCTGTGATTAGTTAGGGTGATGATGGGTGCCAGAGGGGTGCCAGGCCTAGGGTTTATTTAGGGTATCTGACACCCTGAAGTGAATGGAGAGCCCCTTCCCTTCACTATAATGGCAGTGTTGGAGCCACTGGGAGTCTGAGCCCCGTCCTCCTGCTCCCACCCTGCCCATGGCACTCTGTCCAGAGTTTCTCCCTTCCCGATGTTCTTGGGAAAGAGCCTGGTTTTATAGCAAACCTTCTCTGGGCTGGCTCACTGTGCAGGTGCTTGCTGTCAGCAGGTGTGAGACGTACCCTGTGGCTGTCCCTGGCCTTCTGCCTGTCCTGCTGACCACCCTTGGGGGCCCAGCCACAGGTCCTGAGGATCTCAGAGCCACCCTGTCCCTGAGGCTGGTGCTGGACCCGATGACCAGGGGCTTTGATTCCAGCCCTCCGACAGCCTGGGCCATGGTGACATTCCCACAAGGTGTGGGAAGCCTTTGGAAGGTGCCCTGGCCACTGCCACATACTAGTGGGTCTGATGTTCCTCAGGGTGGCAAAGGCCTGGTCCAGGCAGACTTGGGAGCACAGAGTGGGGCAAATGGCCTTGGGGATGAGGGAATTCGCTGAACACCCAGAACAGCACAGCACGGGCTGCCCATCTGAGCTGCCTCCTCCCTTCCTAAACCCCCGGCTTGGCCTGGACTGGGCCTCCCGGTGAGCGCTGGCCTCTGTGAACCTGCGCCCACACTGCCACAGCAAGCCTAGGCCTTGCCCACCCTCTTGGAAGCTCACCTACCACAGACTTCCCGACGGGGTCCACCTTTCCATCCTTGAGCCTGTTGTTGGGCTTGTTCCTATCCAGCCAGGCCACCCACTGTTCCTGCCACATAGGCCAGTCCAGCAGGCCCAGGCATGAGCCAAAAGACACCATGTAGCCACCCCTCTGGTGCAGGGCCACACACCCGACGCTGTGTCCTGGGGAGACAGAGGAGCAGGGGGCAGGGGGGCCCTGGCTGCCACCCTCCACAGCCAGGGCTCCATCAGGAGGAAGCACAACTTGTCATCCCAGGTCCCCAGGATCCCCCTCCAAAAGTCATATCCATACCTCTTAGGACCCAGGATCCCCACACACAGGTCATCCATACCTCCTAGGACCCAGGATCCCCACACACAGGCCATGCCTGCCCCTCCTGGTCCCTAGGACGCCCACACAGGCTCATGGTCTGCACCTCCCTGCACAGTGGGCTCCACTGGCACATGGTCCTGGCGTTGATGTTGCCAAACACCAGCTGCCCTGTCCCCTCCTCCCACACGGGGTTCTCCCCCATCCTGTGCTGCTTCCTGTTGACTGCCTCGATCTTGAGGGACAACATGTCCTGAGAAGGGGTCATGGCGTCAGTGTGTCCTGATCCCGCCTGATTCTCCCAGACAAATGGGCTGGCTGCTGCACAGTGAGCAGAGGTGTCCAGGTGTGTGACCACATCCACAGGTGGTGCTGAAAACCTGCTCTGGAGGAGCCTCACCCACTCCCGTGTCGGGAAACAAAGGGAGAAGGACCCCAGGCCAACACCCTTTGTGCCTCCTATGGGGGGGACTGATGGACCCCATGCAGATCTCATAGATGTGGCCTCATTCACGTGGAGAAAGGGCGTTTTGGGTGGAAAGCCACGTCCTGTGGAGGCTGCATGAGACCCTCCTGCCTCCGCCCCCAGCACAGAGGGTCACCGTGTGTCTGCCACCCAGCTTCTGCCTGGGAAATCCAGACTCAGAAGCAAAGCCCATGCCCTGGGAGGGGGTGTGGACCCTAAACCTGGCAGGGGCCTGCTGGGCCACAGGCTCTGAGCTGTGGCTCCATGGCGCCATTGCTTCCCTTAGCACAGGTCCGTTTGCACAACCTTCCTCTCAGTTGGATTTGGTTTACACAAACCCTCCCTGAGCAAGGGTCTTGAAGCCTTCCAATGACGTGAGCACAGGGAGTTCAGTTTGTGGGTCTCCTGCGCGGCCCGGCCTGGCTCCTCAGTGTCCAGCCAGCCCGGGAGGAGCAAGGCAGACCTTGGGCCCCTGTGAGCCCTGGTCTCCCCTGGTCTGTTGGGAAGGCAGCAGGTGTGGCAGCTCCATCCCCTCCCTCCCAAGATCTCCAAACCCTCCAGAGAGCCTGGCAGGACCTGCCTGGCGGGTCCCAGCCTGGGAGAGGCTGCAGAACTGCCTGCCCCCATCCCATAGGTGTCCTCCCTCCTGCAGGGGCTCAGCCAGGGCAGCCCCATGACTTCCTCCAGCATCCTGGGCTGGTGGGGGCCCCTCAGCCCCTGCAGCTTCCCCAGTCCTGGCGCTGCCCACGAGCTAGGCACCAGGTCTGCCAAGAGCAAGGTGCACATAAGCCGCCAGCTTGCACTCCCCAGGGGCGCCTGGCAGCTCTGGGACAAACTCCCGCCCTGGGGACACAGCTTGGTGGTGGCCTGCTGACCAAACCCTCCCTGGGGGCTGGCCTGAGCCCCGCACAGGTGGCCAGAAACAAGAGTCCCAACCACCTGGCCCCTGTTTTCTTCCTCGCTCTCCACCACCATGACTGTGTCACCCCTCAGCCTATTCCGTCTCTCTCAGGGCTCCCGCCACAGTGTCCCCCCCAGAAAGCTGTGGCCCGAGGTCTCAGTGCGAGGTGACTGGAGTCCCTCTGTGGCCTCTGGCTGCTGCCCACCTGCAGGCCCCCTGCCATCCAGGAGGACAGGGCTTTCCTGCAAGCTCGGGCTCTGCAGGACCCCAGAGCCTCCTTGCTACATCCTATGGACGAGCACTGGGCACCAGGGAGTCCCCTGAGCCCTCCTCTCCAGATCCCACATCCTCCACCCCAGGAGACATCCCTGAGCCCACGGAGGAGAATTGCCTGGGAGCCCACCCACTGGGAGGCTCTTCCTTCCCAGTCAGTGCCCCCCCATCTGGTCCCACAGCTCCCCAAGTGGCCCATGTGTAGGTGCCCTGTGCCCGCCGGAGCCTCCTGAGGGATGGTAGAGTTTCCTTCTTGGCTGTTGGCTCTGGCCCTCACAGCCCAGGAATTTGCCAGCAGGGAGCTGCCTCTGTAGTCAGTGTAAAGGGAAATAAACAGAGTCTGAGGTTTGGGGGGACCCAGCGCACTCAGAGTGAGTGAGCTTTGGGGTCCATGCAGGAAAGTCTTCTGCAGGTCCTGGAGGCACTGGTTCCCATCGAGGGGACCAGGTTTGCCCAGCAAGGTTCCTGCTGGACATGGTCTCACTTCACAGTGTTTTGTCACGTGTGTTTCCTGTGATGTTCATGGAACTCTGTCTGGACCCTGTCACTGGGCCACCCTGGTTCTAGATGACCCTGGAGCCACGTCCAAGTGCTGGCAGCTGCCACTGGCCTCTGGGGCTGAACCTGGGCATGGGGGTTTCCACAGGCTCCCTGGCCACACATGGCAGGGTGCACACACCTCTGCAGAGTCCCATGGGGCCCTTGTGCACCAGACACCCGCGGAGACCTTGGTTGTGTCCGGCACCTGACAGGTATGAGGCCAGACTCAGGGAGCCAAGGAGGCGCGTGCCACAGAGACCAGGGCAGGCACGGAGGTGAAGGGCACAAGGTCAGTCCCACTCACTGCATCTCCGATCTGTTCAAGCCGAGGGAAGGGAAGCCCATAGTCTCAGTGTCCACGTCCCCACACCCGTGGCAACATCAGAGGAGATGCCTGTCCAGCGGGAGAAGGTGCTGGGAGCCTGGAGCAGAACCCAAGGCAGCTGCTGGCTTGGCTGGGTGGGTGGGCGGTGCTGTTCTCTCAGCTCAGTCTCAGGAAGACTCACCCTAAACCCACACTGAGAGCCGAGTCTCTGTGGAGCCTACCAGCCTTTGGCTCCCACGCTTCAAGGCTACCTGGAGCTAACCCAGCAGTCAGTCCTCAACCCCGTGATGCCCTGG
>VMDO01033557.1:0-17833 GCA_007922755.1 Pedetes capensis
TTGTGTAATTTAGCGAGACCCTGTCTCAAAAAAAAAGTAAAAAGTGGGCTGAGGGTGCAGCTCAGTGGTCCAGCCCTTGCATAGCATGCAAGCGCGAGGCCCTGGGTTCAACCCCCAGTACAGTACCACAAAAAAAAAAAAAAAAAAAAAAGAAAAGAAAAGAAAGAAAGAAAGAAAAGAAAAGAAAAAAAAGCCTGCAGCTTTGTGGCTTCCCCTCAGAGCCCCTCCATCTGGCCTCTGGACACCAGGGCAATGCGCCTTCTACTATTTTGTCTTCTATGTATCCAAGGGTAGAGGGATTTAGGGCATATACGCTCTAATGACCAGTGGGCTCAGAGTTAGGAGAGCAGGTTCCCAATCATCATTCCCTCCCCCTGAGCAGGGGCTGGGACCCAGAATAACAGACAAAGATCCAACACTGTCCCCACAAAACAAAGACTCAGCCCTCCAGTCACAGGATATCAGCAGTTATCAGTCTGGCAGGGGGTCACAAAAGCAATGCTGGCCATTGAAATGACTTGAAATGTGCTCAGGAATCCAGTGTTCAGGGGGGCAGGGCAAGCAAGCAGGGTTAACAGTGTTTTGTTAGCAAGCGATGTTTTTTTAATGCAGCTTTATGATTTCAAGTACTGATGGAAGCCAGTTAACAAGGTCGTGCCTGGCAGAAGTCCTTGGGGGAATTGTGTTAACACATAGATAACATTATTTGGAAAGAGGGTATCAACTATTGCAGCGTGAATGGGTGCTCCTGAGGTACTTGAGGGTAGATGAGAACAGCCTATTTTCTTTGTGTAGCTGGGGAATGCTACTCGGCAGGCAGTGGGAGAGCCAGATAATGGAGGGCTAATTCTTTAAGCTCTGAAACCTTTTATTGCAACTGTTTTCAATGGGAATCTTTTCAAAACACATTAACCATCTTGGCATAGGAAATCTTTCCTCCACTCGGTCATTGTTATGAGCATTGGCAACTGGCCTGGGCTGGGATGACATGGTGCCCTCCAGGCCATCCGAGGAGGGGGAGCTGTTTGTCCCCAGCTGGTATTGGCTCCCCTGACCCCAGGGCCCAGTCCTCACTAGTGTCTCTCCTCTCTTTTCTCTTCTCTTCTTTTTCTTTTTGCTCTTGTTTGATTCGGGGGTTGTGTGTGAGTGTGTATGTATATGCATTTTGTTTTCATTTTTTAAATCTCTTCCCATCCTATCCCTTCTCAGCTTCCATGACAGCAGAGCATGGCTTGAAAGCCACCATTAGCCAACTGGTTCTCATCTATAAAGTGACCCATGGCATGAAATGGTCCTTGTTCCCCAGGCAAGTTCCTCCTCCTCCTCACTCTGCAAGGTCCCGCTGAAGTGCAGCCTCTGGGAGGTCTTCCCAGTTCCTTTCCTCCTCACCCTTCTCGGGGGAGAAGGACATGGCTGAGGAAGGCTTCTCCCATTTTACTGAGCCACCCTGTGGCCTCCAGGTGGTAAACTTCCTGAGAAGGCCCATGTAAACAGATTGAGGGCTGCATCCTCGCCTTCCGGTCCAGGTGCATAGTAGCTGGTGAAGCCTCAAGAACTGCTTGTGGAATGGAAACACATAGCCCCTTCTCTACTTTCATATGTGGTACTTGGCTATACTGGCCCCTGCCTTAGGCTTGGGCATTGCCAGGCTTTTCTAATTTGTGCCTGTTCTGGATCCTGGTCAAGTGGGACTCGTGCAAGCACCAGGTAAACATGAAATTATATTTTAGACATTTCACCTACAGCCCACCTGTTCTATTTTACACTGTAGGTCTACAGAGTAGACAGACCTTCTTGAGACCACAAGGCTAAAATCCAGCAAAGGCCATTTCCGTAATCACAACATTCCACATTAGTGAAGTTCCAATCAGTGTTTTATTAAAGCTTCTTTCTTTCCCCACCACCCTGCTCCCCTCCCCTCTCCTTTTCCTTCCCCCTATCTCTTCCTTTTGCCCTCCTCAGATAAAGCTGCTGATGTTCCACCTCTTCTCTCTTTTCCTCTTTTTCTCTATGTCCTAGGCTCTGTCCCAGGCCCACAATCTTTCTTATGCCACGTGCTCTCCCGTGGCTTTCGATCCTGTCAGATCTGGGAAGCTAAGCAGGGTCGGGCCTGGCTAGTACTTGGATGGGAGACCACCTGGGAACACCAGGTACTGTAGGTTTGGGAGACAGACCTGGCAACCCACTCCCAAAAAATCAATCCGCCATTGAAAACCCTATGAACAGCAGAGAAGCACCGACAATACTGTTTCGCCTGTTGTGCATAGGGTCGATATGAGTCAGATACTGACTCGATGGCACCTAACAACAACTTCTATGTTGACCTCATACATTATTGTAATTGTTTTCAACATGTTTATTGTGTTTGTTCCCCTCTGTGATCAGCCCTAACTTCACTCCTACCTCCTTTGCAAACTGACATGTTCACAGGGTGGGACTTCAGACTCACCATCCCTAAAACTAAGCTCAGCCTCTCCCTTCCTCACTCTTCTTCTGATCCAATGTACAATTTCACTGTTTGCCCGACTGGACCTGTTCCCAAGACTTCTCTCTCCCCTTCACCACCCACGTCCCTGTCTTCCTGACTTTGCCTCCTCAGTCTTCCTCAAGTTCATCATTCCTTTCCTCCACACTTACTGTTTGGACCCAGCCCCCATCATTCGTTGCTTCTTAAAATGGCCTCAGAACTGAGTGGGGGCAGCACCTCCTTTCTTAATCCTCTGAAACTCCTCTACACCGCCATCAGAACTGCCTGGATAATAGGAAAGTCTTTCCAAATGGCTGGTGTTGGCTCTCTCCCCATACCCAGTGGCCTCACATGTCAGCCAGGCTTCTGAGGTCAGGCCTCAGCCCAGTTCTGTGTCAGCAACTCTCCTCTGCCCCATGTGTAAGCGCCAGGAATAGAGGAGGTTAGCAGTTCCCAGCACACACCCCTATGCTGCGCCCTGGAGTACCTTCCTCTAACGCTCCCTTCCCACCTCCTTAGTATGGCTAGTCCTTCAAGGGCTATTTCAGAACAACTCTGCCTCTAGAAAGCTTTTCATGATGGCTTCAGCACAAGCTAAGAGCCTCTCCTGCCCTCCCTTAGCAACATGTGCACAGATATTATCTCACCCATCTCATTCAATTGAAAGTATGGCTCTGTCTACCCCAATATACCATAAACTCCTCCAAGGCCAAGGTCATAGTCATTGCATTTTACATCCCTACTACAGCTGTAGCCCTGTGGCATCCAATCCCATCAGGTCTTGGAAGCTAAGCAGGGTCGGGCCTGGTTAGTACTTGGATGGGAGGCCACCTGCGAACACCAGGTGCTGTAGGCTTCGGAGAAGGACCCCTTAATCCATTCACACACACACACACACACACACACACACACACACACACACACACACACAACAATCAGCCATTGAAAACCCTGTGAATAGCAGAGAAGCACTAACGATACTGTTTCACTTGTTGTACATAGGGTTGCTATGAGTCAGACATTGACTCAATGGCACCTAACAACAACAATAACACAGTATTTCACCGTTAAGTGGCCCTCAATAAATGTATACAGACTGAACTGAACCTGGGGGGAAAATACAAGTATGCCTCTTGTAGCCAGACCAATACAGCACATGGAAACCCAGACATACAAAACAGAGATATCTTGAATCTATAACTTGCTTTGCAAATAAATAAATAAATAAAGCACAGATTCTTTTAAATTGTATGGCTCACTATGCCTTTAAAACAAGAGAGATTCTTCAAAAGTGGCTTCTGCACTGTCGTAGAAATATACATATAACATAAAGCAAGCAACAGTCAAAATCTCATCAGAGGCATACAAAGAAAATGTTCAAGCATTTGCCTTCTCTGAGTTTGCGGATTTTTAAAGTAAATTACATGCATGGACTACTGAACAAATATGTACATTATAAAATATGTACAAAAATTGAAAAAAAAATTTGAAGGAACAAAACCAATATAAGTAGGTTCAATATTTTCTTTCAACACTCCGATTCATCATCTTACATGTCCCACTGGGTTATAATGAAATCAGAATATTCAAAATCTTTCAACTGGCTGAACAAGGCTTTAAATCCTTCTATAGATCCAATCATACCTCTGTTTGAAATATAGAAAATACTCTAGTGCAGGATGTGCCTGCACCAGAACTAGAAATCATTTGCGTCACTACCCCTAGAAAAGGAGGTGGGTAGAAGAAGTAGAAGTTAAGAGCACTAGCTTTGTAGCCACAGAAACTGGCTTCAATTACCACTTCTGTTCCTTTCAAGCTGAGTGACTTTGGGCAAGTCACTTAATGTCTCTGCCTCCATTTCTTTATCTGTAAATGGCAGTAATGAAATATTTTTGAGTACATGAGTTAGGCTATATAAGACCCCCTAGGTCAGAGTGCTCAATAAATGAGTACACATTCAATGCTCAATAAACTTTTTCAGATTATACCTTGTTTGTATATAGTAATAGTGGGCAATGCCAGCAAAGGCCAGCAGAATTCGTGATTTCAAAAAGCCTTTCATTCTAGCTAGGTTGTTGTTAGATTCACTTTGCTCCACAAACGTGGGTTTCTAGCCAAGCACTTTCATGCCTTCCTTCAGACTAGTGACTAATATTTTTGTTAAGTGCTGTCAAGTTGGGTCTGATTCATAGTGACCCTCATAGGGTTTTCAATGGCTGATGGCCTCTGGACTGCTTCAGGAGTGGATTGCCACAGCCTTCTCCCATTTTTGCAGTGCTAGGGGTCGAACCTTGGTCCTCAGAAAGTGAGGAGCGGAACTCTACCAACTTGAATCCAAATAAATATCATTTTATTGTCATTCCTTTTGGCCGGAGGGACACACTGATCATTTGGCCATCAGCAAGAAAATGGACTATTGGAAAAGGAGGAAAAGAAACATGGGCTGGGAGAATGAAACCCTGAGCCAAGATTGGCCACGGAATCAAAGTGGTACATGTTATTCAATCTCACTCTGCCTTCGAGTCCTTATCTGTAAAGCCGTGACTCCGCCATCTTCCTAGGGTGATGGAGGAGATGACTCACATGATCTGGGTCTGTAACACAGGATGTATATCAGGGCCACAATTCCGTTCCTTGCTTTCAGTGGTCAGGCCTGCTCAGGGATGGGGTTTTCAGCTCCTTCCTCCCCAGGACAGGCCCCTGTCCACAGGCAGCTGCCCAATCCCTGGGCTCCTTTCATTGCCCTGCCAAGGGCAGCTCTGTAGAGACACCTGAGGCTGTCCAGATTCAGAAGGCTGCTGCCTGTTGAGCAGGGACCCAGGGGGCTTTCTTGGGCGGAAACTAAAGCTGAACTGCCTTTTACTAAATCCTTTAGATAACAATCTGATGTCTTAGTGGGTGAACAACTATTTGATTTTGAAATCTAAAATTTGCTTTCCAAGAGACAACAGCAGTTTCTCTTGTAAATGAAGGGGAGCTTTCTTGAGTGTGCTTTCAGTGCACTCTAACATATGGGCAACTTCTCAGCAACGCATCTGCTATGTACACCGGGGGCAACTGTATTTGAAATAACTACCGAGAAGGGCTTTGTGAGGTGAGTGTAGAGAAAGGATCCCTTGCTCATCCTATTTAAGAGCTGTTGACCTCTGGCCTCAGGAAGAGGATCCTTTGCAGCAAAGGAATTTTCAAACAGTCAGAACAGCCATTGCTTCTCCGGCCACCTGCTGAGGGGAAGTCACCTCATCTCAGCCCACTTCATCTGCGCTGGGAGACAATGCCCCCTGCTGCCAAAGTTCAGCAACAACCATGGGAAACTTGCCGATTTAGTGGGCCCTATGCAAACACCTGCCTAGCGACCTTGGTCCCCTGAAGGAAGCTAGTGTGTGTTTTAGGATGACCTTCCAGACTGAAAATCGTGGAGGCTTCAAGCTTGCAAGGAAGGGGCCCCTCGCCCTTCATAAACGGAAAGCCTAGGAGGGAGGTCCTCTGGCCTGTGACGGCGCAACTTCCCTTGCAGACAGGAGTCAGGAGACAGTGCGCATGGCCCTGTGGAGCTACAGCGATGACCTCAAGATTTACAGGCAGGAGAAGCTTGGGGGTCTTTGGAACCAGCAGAGAGCAGAAGGGGACAGCAATTCCCAAGGGAGCTGAAGGAGGCAAGGCAGCCCCTGGCAACACAAGCCCAGAGTGGCCCCTCTGCCCTAGAGCAGGGGGAGGGAGGGCAAGGGGCTCCCTGCAACACAGCTGGCGTTGGTCACTCTGCCAGACTCCTGCTTCTCCGCCCGGGCTGCACCTGGGATCACCAGGGGAGCTGCAGATACTTCCGATGCCCATGCCTGGGCTTAGAGACTCCCACGGACCTGGGCAAGGGCAGTGGCTCCCCCGGGCGGCGAGGCCTGAGATCACTGCTCCCAGCTCCGCCAAGGCACCTGCCCCAGGATCACGACGTCCAATTCCCACACCAACTGGGAGGGTTTGGATCCTCACCCTGGTCCATGCCCTTTGTGCCGGCCAGAAGAGGGGACGAAGTGACGTTTAAACGCAGCCTTTAGCATGGCAGCCCACTGCGCCCACAGGCCGGCGAGGGAGCAGGCTTTCTCCCAGGGCGGCGCTCACCTCCAGGCGGGCGCTGGGCTCCATCACTTCCGCCCTGCCCTCTAAAACTACTGAGACCTGGACTGACTCTGACACTCCCACCAAGCCCCTATCTTCCTGCTCCTTCGCTGCCTCCCCTGTGGCCAAAGAGGGCCTCTGAAGGCCTCTCAGCGGGGTGGGGGTGTGAGATAGAGGAAGCAAGTCTGGGAAACTCCTGTTTTCTTTACAAAGACCAGGAAGTGCCCAGAGGAGCCATAGCATAGCCCGAGGCATCCTAGTGGGTGGGAGACGGATCCCACTGGTTCATTAACCAGAGTGTGTGTGAGTGTGTGTGTGTGTGGGGGGGCACTGAAGGAGAGATGGGGCTGTGACACAGGCTGAGAGCATGAGAGATTCAGAAGGGGACAGATAAAAGGCCACATCTCCCCATTTTTGTTGCGCCTACAAACAGGTGGCCCCAAGTGGAGACCTGCCTGAGATCCTTCCTGAGACACAGGAGCCCCCAGTGTGGCCTGGGGGTGGAGGGAGGGGGCAGAGGCCATCCAGCTCAAGGAGGCCTGGCACTGAGGAGCAACCTTGGCTGTCCCCTCTTCCCACAGTGTCAGGCCGTGCTGATTGCCACCAGGCGCATGAGTTGAGACCCGGTTCTCACTTGCCTGGTTTCTGGAGGTGAAGCAAATCCCACCTCTGCTCCTCACCGCCACCCATGCCTTCCTCAGATGCTTCTGTTTGGGTGGGGGGAGCAGCCTGTGCCATCCCACCCTTCCCTGTCCCCCAGAAGGCTGGTTTCCTGCCACTGTGGACTCCCACCCAGCCCAGAGCTTTCTGCCCCTGAGCCTGGTTCAACAGTCTGTAGCCCCCAGTGCAGGTTGCAAGCAGTCCAGGCTTCTGGTTGCCTGTCTGGATCCTTAACGGTGACATTTTAATTGTGACAGTTTACTCCCTATCACACTGTTGTATAGATGATTCCTCCAGATGGACCTGATGATTGCTACATTTATACAAAACACTGGACAGACATGCTGGGTGCGGAGGCACACGCCTGTAATCCCAGCGGCTTGGGAGGCGGAGCCAGGAGGATCGCAAGTTCAAGACCAGAGGCAGTCTGCGTAATTTAGTGAGACCCTGTCTCACACAGTAAAAAAAAAAAAAAAAAAAAAAAAAAAAAGGGGGGGGGGGGGGGGGGGGGGGGGGGGGCGCAGCTCAGTGGTCCAGCACTTGCAGAGCATGTAGGCGGGAGGCCCTGAGTTCAACCCCCAGTACCGTAAAAAACAAAAAAACACTGGACATGACAAGGCAGGGCTTGGCTCTACAACCATGGTGAAAGAATGGACAGAAATACACAAGTTGGTTAAGCCAACATTCCCTCCTGGAGTGGGGAAGCAAGGGTCACAAGACTCTTCTCTGAGGGTATAAGAGGTAAACAACAGGTTGGAGAGATGAAAACAGATGAGATTGGAGTGGAGGAAAGGAGAACAGAGAGGAAGAGAGCAGATGAGAGCAGAAGGAGAAATTCATTGGTGGTACAGCTACCCACAAGCATGGCAAGGAGAACATGCTACTCCTGAGAGGAAGCCCACTAGGGAAGGGAGTTAATGGTGGTGCAGCTTTGAGACATCTTGCTGAGATGTTCCTGAGGGAGGAAACTCCTCCCCTTGGTGTTGGTGGTGGTGGTTGTTAGGTGCCATCCAGTGGGTGTCTGACTTATAGCAACCCGATGTACACAGATGAAACACTATTGTCAGTGCTTCTCTACTATTCATAGGGTTTTCAATGGTGGATTGTTTTTGGGGAGTGGGCTGCCAGGTTCTACCCCTTGGTGTAGCTGTACATAAAGGCCTTCCATGAATTACTCACACCCTCTGTATAAAACCCCCAATAAACTCAGGTTCACAAAGTTTAACCTAATCCATCCTTTCGCCTGTGTTTCCTTTGGCTTTCACACAACACATGTAATATTACAGCTTAAAGTCTTTTGCATTATCATCATATCAATTTAAAAGGTAGTACAAACATTTGGCAATGTCTGGAGTGGAACTCAGTGCTGACTGCCACTATTCTCCACCACGATCAGGGCCTCTTAACAGTGTCCTAATGAAGGGATACTCATATGTCACTGACTGCCTCAGGGATCTCAGGAAAGGGTTGTAGCAGGGTATTCTTTCCTGACCATTGTTATTTCTTGTGTATCTGCACTTTTTTCTAACAGAATCATTGCTATTGATTTCACGAGCATCTATGCTAACTTCTGACATATTGATGCATAAATTAATAAAGTGAAAAGCAACATTAAAAACCAGTGATTCTTTCTTAATGAGTATTTCTAACAGTCCTATGTTGATTATATATTATAGCTAAACTTCCCATGTAGAAATGAGATATGTATTCATGGGAATAAAAAGGAAACATCAAGAAAATATTTTAAAGGAATAAAAGGGGAAAAAGGAAAAAATAAATCTACATGTACACACATTAACTGCCCCCTAAAGCATATGTTGGCAACTGTTTATTCTTCCTTGGAGTTGACCTCATTCAGTCATACCCAAACATTGAAAGACAAGTGAAAACCCGATCCAGACATTCCACAACAGAGAAGATCTAAAAATAACTGCCAGAGCAGGTTGCACATATCAAATATTTCAGGCACCAAAAAGAAACTGCATGTTTTCCTTTTCAAGGAAGTACATTCACGCCTTCAAAAATCTCACTGAGACTTTAGGCAAAGATTTCCACAGTTGAGATTTGAGAGATCGGAATTGTGAACAAAGAACAGTCATCAAGAATTTCCTATTCTGCATAGGCAACAGTTTTCCACCAGATTCTGTGGTTATTATTAATGAAGAGATGGAATCAGGGGGAGAATGGCCTGCTAGTGATGCTCTGGGAAAACAGAATAATTTCAAACACGGTTTTTGCCTTCCAAAACAAGGCAGAAAAGTAAGGAAGCCATCATTTTAGTTATGCATTACTGTGTAACAATAAACATTTATGCCGGGCGCAGTGGCGCTCGCCTGTAATCCCAGCGGCTAAGGAGGCAGAGGCAGGAGGATCGAGAGTCCGAGACCAGAAGCAGTCTTCGTAACTTAGTGAGACCCTGTCTCAAAAAGTAAAAAATGGGCTGGGGGTGCAGCTCAGTGGTCCAGCACTTGCAGAGCATGCAAGTGCAAGGCCCTGGGTTCAACCCCCAGTACTGCAAAAATAAATAAATAAATAATAAAAATATAAATGAATAAAAAATTATTCTCTCAGGAATTGACTCCAACTTAGCTGGGTGATTCTGGCTCAGGACCTCTCATGACATTGCAGTTAAGCTGACTGTGATCGCATCTGAAGGCTCAGGGGATGGTGGAGTGGGAATCTACTTCCAAGCTCACTCCCCAAGTTGAAGGCTGACCAAGTTGTAGGCGTGTGTGACTCTGCAAGGGCAGTCTCATAACTGACTTTTCCCAGGGCAAGAAATTTGAGACAATGCTTAAGCCAAACCTAAAACCTTTGCAACTGAATCCCAGAATTTATAGATCATCACTTCTGTCATTAAGGGTAGTAAGTTCAGCTCACACTCAATGGGAGGGAATCACACAAGTATATGGATACCAGGGAGCAGTGATCATTTGGGGACATCTTTACTAGTTAGGGGAAAAGAGCTGTTGTAAACGTTTTGAAGCAAGAGGAGGGTCTGAGTTTGGAAAATGGAAACAGTGTAAAGACATATTGGCTGGCACAGAGTGGATTGGTCAGCACATAGCAGGAAATGAGATCAGCCAGGTAGGAGAGAGTCTTCTTAGAGTTCTTAGGGGCACTACTATGAATATGTATTCAGTTGACATGAAAATGACTTTAGACTCATAGTGTGCAATATCCTGGAGAAGACATCCATTCTTGACTATGAATGCAGGTAGCTAGTGTCTATAAAATGATGAAGCCAGAAGGAATGGAGAGAATCAGTTGTGTCCTGGAGAAAGAAGCAACAGAACCTGAAAACTGACTCGTGTGTGTGTGTGTGTGTGTGTGTGTGTGTGTGTGTGTGTGTGTGTGAGAGAGAGAGAGAGAGAGAGAGAGAGAGAGAGACAGAGAGACAGACAGACAGAGAGACAGACAGAGAGAGACAGAGAGAGAGAGAGAGAGGAGAGGAGAGAGGAGAGAGAGAATGAAAGAGATTAGATATCTTATGCTGCCTACTGAGATTTCCAAGGGAACTCAAAGTCACCTCTCTTCCCCCTTCTCCCAGGTTCTGAAAAGTAAGAGTACAGATGAAGTCTAAACTGTCCTCTTCTATTGGAGAAATAAAGGTCTCAGCCCTCAAAGGGCTCGCAGGGAAGGAACTTAGTATGTCTGAAGTGCCTGTCTAGCTGAAAGCTCCAGGAAGAGCACGCTAGGGAGAAGAAAGATCAAAGGAGTCTGTGAGAAGTGGGATGCCTGAGACCTGGGGACCTCAGGGCTGCTGGGCAGTAGTCTATGAGGAGCTGACACCGGCAGTCACTATTTTAGGAGGCTGGATGACGAGTAGGTGAGGGTGCTGTGAATTAACAGAGCAGGGGCTGGAGCAGGGCGCGCTGGCAAACTGAAGAGGGAGAGGATTCAGGAGTGGCATGTATGAGTTGCCTAAGGGCTGGGAGGGAGAGACATAAGCCAACAGTTGGATAGGCCTGGAGCTCCAGCAGAAAGTTCAGGAAGGAAGCTATGGACAGAGAGGCAGTGGTGGTGACTGCTGATTTGTTGTTAGGCCCTCAGAGGACTCTCATTAACTTCTAATTGTGTGGCCCACACTGTAGCCTATATACTGTTTTCTGTAATTCAGTGTTCTTTGTAATGTGACAGGTACTTGATTTTGTGCAAGTCCTATGGATTCCTGAAGAGTCTTTCGGTTCGAGATGGGTCTCATAGCCCAGGCTGGTCTTGAACTCACCATCCTCCTGCCTCTGCCTCCTGAGTGCTGAGATTACAGATGTGTGTCACCATGCCTGGCAGAATCTCTCTTTTTCTTGAATAGAGGCCTATTAATAATGCTTTTCCAATTATATAGATATCTACCATTTAATTTTGCTGACTTCTGTCAGAGGCTAAAAGGTAGTCTTTCATCTATCTTGTATTCCTATTAAATTATCCATATGGTCTATCTGGTGCTGCTTTCTATCTTTTCACTCTATGTATTTGATCACATACAAGCTTATGATCTGTATTTGAACCTCTTACCATGTGATAAGTCCTGGGGTACTGATTGCTCTTTGCCAGTAACTCAACCTTGCCTGGACCAATATTATTACTATGGCCTACTTTTTGTTTGCTTGCTGATCAGTTTTTGTTGAGCCACCCCCTTTTTTTAATGTTTAAACCATATGACAAAGTAAGTAAAAGCATATAATTGTTTCTTAAAACCATCCCTTGCATCTTTTTAATGTGGGTAATCTGTTTATATATAATACTATTAAATTGAACTAGTCTTCTGGCATGTTATGCTTTTTTTCTTATGATTTTACTGTTTCTGCTACCTGCTAAATGCCCAAGTTTTATTTCCTTTTTATCTTCCACAGTGATTTGGATAAGGTATAGCCTATGTTCTTATAACTAAACAAGTATTATAAAAGGAATACATTGCTGAGAAGTCAGAAAGCAAAGATAAGCAAAATGAAGTGAAACATAACCGAGAATCCTACTTACTCCAAGACACTCACTATAAACAGGTTTGTGTGCATCTTCCAAAATGTCTATATATGTAAATATATGTGTATATAAACACGATAGAATTTCCCAGAGAATACTCCATCCCCATATCTGTGATCTGCTTTGACCATATCTATGAATATCTTTCCATGTGAATAACGTTCCCCTATATAATTTTTAATGCTTGAAATGTATGCCCTTGAATGGATGTAACAATTGAAACAGTTTCTCAATGGTGTACTCACTTAATAACTTTGTTATTACTAACAATATTGGGATGAATGGAGCTGTGATAACATTAGTTTTTGAATAGATGGTTATTTCCTCAGGATAAATTTGAAATAGTAAAACTCCTAAGTCAATGGGCAATTTCTGAGGCTTTTTATATGTAATGCCAAACTGTCTTCTGGATGTGTTATGCCAAATTCTTGTCCCCTAAGTATTTAATGCTGTTTCTGACTTTTGCTAAATTTACAAAAGGTGAAGAATCACAAACATCTTGTTTTACTTTGAATTTTAAGTTCCACATTTTTCATGTGTAGCATCAGCTTCCAAGATAACCCCCCCCAGTCCCCACCTCTGGGTATTCACTCGCGCAATCCTTTCCCACAGTGTATCAGGGCTGATCTGCATGACCAATAGGATATGGCAGAAGCAATTATCTATCACTTCTGATATTAAATTATAGAAGACTTTTTTTTTGTTTTGTGTAAGTTACATGTTGTTCTTTGCAGTTTAACATATGCTGGATTCTATGAAATATCCATGGGTGCCCCACCTCTCTCTCAAGCCACCTCTGGCTCTCTTCTGCCTCTATTTTGTATTGCTTGTACCAGAGGGAATCAGCTGCCACGTTGTGAGCAGCCCTACAAGAACAACTGAGGCCTCTTGCCAATGGCTAATGCAGTGCTGAGAGTGCCAGTCAACGTGCATGTGTGCAGGGTGACCAACCACCTAGGATGGAGGGCTTAGCTAGGACATTAAACTTCCAGTGCTAAAACAAGGGAAGTCCCAGGAAAACTTGGATGACTTGGTCACTCCACAAGTGAGTTTGTCATATTGGAAGCAGATGACTACTCCTAGTCAAGTCTTCAGATGGCTGCAGTTCTAACATCTTACACGTGACCTCCTATAAAGACCCTGAGTCAAAACCACCCAACTAAGCCTTTCCCAGATTCCTGACCATCAGAAACTATGTGCAATAATAAATATTTGTTAAATTTGGTGGCAATTTTGTTCCTCATGAATGTTTTCAGAGTTTTCTGTTTGCCATTTCTTTTTGTTTGTGACAGGGTTCTTACTAAATTGCCCAGACTGGCCTTGAACTCCTAATTCTCCCACTTCAACCTCCAGAGTAGCTAGGATGAAAGGTTTTTGCCACCATGCCTGGCTTTCTTTCCAGTACCACAGGCTGAACCCAGGGGCTGGTCACTGAGCTGCACCCTAGTCCCTTTTGTATTTTTTTATTTTGAGACTGGGTCTCCCTAAGTTGCACTGGTCACCTCTGGCTTTGAACTCATTATCTTCCCGCCTAAGCCTCCCAAGCCACTGGGATTATAGGCATGTGCCACAGGACCCAGTTTATGAGGATTTAATACATGATAAAAAGACTACATTAGAAAGAACAGGTGTTTCTCAGTGCTAACGATATGAACTGCTGCTATTAAGAAACCTCTAGGAAGGTATCTAAAGGCTTATCATTGTTGTTGTTGTTGTTAGGTGCCCTTGAGTCGGTATCCAACTCATAGCGACCCTCATAGGGTTTTCAATGGCTGCCTGTTTCGGGATTGCCTTGGGAATGGATTGCCACATCCTTCTCCCATTTTTGCGGTGCTGGGAATTGAACTCGGGACCTCAGAGACTGCAGTGCAGTGCTCTACCAACTGAGCTAAATCCCAGCCCCCTAAAGGCTTATCATTAATGTACTAAAATTCTGAAATACCAGGAAAGTAGAGGAAGGAAAACTGTCTGCCATGCCTTCCACAGGTGGGCCCTTGGGTGTACACCCTGTCTACCCTACTGGATCCCTCATTGCCTGGATCAGCCTTGGGGACTTTGTAAGCAAGTCCCAGCATCAACCTATAGAAAGAGACCCAGACATTTAAACCTATTTACTTAGCCCACTGCCAAGTATATTCCTTACCATAACATGATAAAATAGTATGTTTCCTCCTAAGTACACTGCTAATAGTCACAGTATGACTATTTTAAATTATTTTAATTTTAATATTAGAGAACAGCATGGCATTTTTATGCTTACAGAGGGAGACCTGGATTTAAAATTTTGGGAAATCCCACTCTAGAACATGTACTATAAGACATCCTAACAATGGGAAATCACACAGATGACAGACCAAAGCAAGTGCTAGATGTGCCCGGAAGGTCTGATAGCACAAGTTTCAGAACTCTACTGGCTATGGAGAGTCAAAGGAGGGACTGAGAGGCAATGCTAGAGAAAGATCATCTTAAAAGTCTTGAAAATTCACAGGACCAGCAACATGACAAGACAGTCTCGAGACTAAATTTTGACAAACTGCACAGAGAAGAAGAGGGCTGCCGAACTGCTCGAGTCTCAGGTCACTGAAGTCGATAGTCCCATTCCAGCCCACTGAGCATCCTCCCTGCAGCCTCAGTCAGAGCCCTGCATCTCTGATGACATGCTGCCATGGGTCAAGCTGCTGGGAAGCAGCAGCAGTGAATCCCTGGGTCCTTACTGGGGAGAGGGCAGAAACAGGTAATCAAGGCTACTCCGTTGTCACCCAGCTTCTCCAAGGGGTCCCACTGGAAGCAGGGCCACCTGAAAGCAGGGAGACAACAGATGTATTTCGGGGGGCAGTTTCTGGCCCCAGTGGTAAAAAAGAAGCCAGAATTGCCAGGTAAACACATGATGTCAGATGGGATGAGGCATCTGAGGGAAACTGGCATTTTCTAGCATACTCACATAGCCCATAATATGGTCAGTAACAAAGATTTTGAGCACAAATAAAGCTCACTGACTTAATTTCTTAACTTTCTTGCAGCCCCACCCCAGGAGGTTCCTTCATGACTATTGCCCTTTCCTCCAAGGTATGTATTTACCAAGAGAATCAAACCATGTTTTAAAACTCAAGTAGCTAGATGTATCAAGCCACAAAACTTACTGGAATGGCTTTTTCAACTTTTAACAAATTCATGCATTAATGTAACATGGTGAAACAAGTGAAATAAAATATGAGGCTTTGCTTTTAGTTGTTGCAGGTACTTTATTATTCTTTTAAATCTGAAAACAGCAAAACAGTACTTTTCAAACACAGCATCTTCGTACAATTTGAAAGAAGACCAAATTTAAGATAGAATCTTGTCTTATGTCACATAAGGAATAACATAGATGGAGAGACCCTTTAAATCACATGTACCCAGTTAATACCTGCTTTCTTCACTTGTACATAAAGCACACTTGGTTTTCTAAAAAGAGAATGTAGATTCTTGCTGCTGGTGAATATTTTCTTGACATTTATAACAAATGGCTAATATTAGTAGCACCAAGTTCTCATAGCTTATGAATGTTAAACAGAAAGTTACACAATGTAATAACAAGTAATAACAAATTAGTAGTGATGCACATTTTTCTTAAAAGTTTTAAATTATAAAATCAAGCCTAAAACAATATGCTAAAACTAGTGTATGTTGCAAAGTTGGGAAGCATAAAAGGCTCAGAACATGGCACAGGTTAGGGAACTTTGCTGTATGCAAACCGATCTATGGCTTGTTCTTGATTCCCTGAGAGAGCAGGCTGAGAGGTACTGGTGATGGCAAAATGATGCACATATCATTTTGCAGAATAAAAACATCTCACTGATACATAGCTCATCATCACCCCTGTCAGTGTAAAGTGCCATTTTTGATTTAAAAAGGTTTTCTTGTGTGTATAGTTCAAGTATAGAATAAAATATAAGTATGAAACAGTACCTATATGGAGAACAAACACATACAACAAAATACATCTCTTAAAATCTTGGATGTAAGTATGTGTGAACAATAAATTCCTAGTTAAATGTTCAAAGTTAGCTAAAATATCAAAGTTTTAAAATAACAAATATTTATCTGAATACAATATAGTAAGGCTCCATCCAAACCACTCTTGCAGTACAATATCTTGCATAAAATAACCATGTTGTCTATAATTTTATCTAAAAACTGGTAAGAACACTTAATGAAAGTTTATAAACTTGTTTGTGAATATAACATACAAAGATATTTAATAACAGAGAGGATAATAATTTATATGGCTATTGCTTTTCTAGAAACTGGTACAACATGGACAGTACACTACAGTATCAGCCAGATAAAATATCTGAGAAAGAGGTAACTACAGATTTACCTTTAAATTCTCTTCTGAGGAAAAATTCTCATGGATTTAATTATACAGGTTGTTAATCCCTGATACTGCCTCTTTAGCTATTTTGGTTCTACATATAAAGAGCAACAAAAATCAAAGGGTAAGGTTTTTTTTTTCCTATTTCCTACATGAAGTAAACTACACAATGAAAAATATGAAAAAGACAGAATGAACTTCTTTGAATATTCTATTACTAACATGTTAACTGGATTTTAAAGTAGACTTGACAATAACGTAGCTTTGTAATTCTGGACATAACATATTTTTAGAGGAACTTTCCACAAAACTAAAATCACTAAGGACAGGAAACTGATCTTACATTAAAATGCAACTGGTAAGACCTATCTAAATTTCTGCAAACATTTTTTTTCAACTTTGGCAGGGTTTTTCTTCTTTAAGCTTATCAACGTAATAGCATAACCTCAAGGCTGTTCCGAGCTTCACTCCCAAGTACTTTATCATCATTTCATGGTTGAGGAGGAGCAGGGCCTTGCCATCAATTTCCTATAGAGAGAAGGAATTTAAATAATGAATAATACTGTCATATTTGATCCATTTTTTAAGTATATAAGTGCATGTAAAACAAACTAGAGTAGCTCATTCCAGGTGTATAGTCACTATGCACCTACTTTATAAAAACTATTAAAATATAATTTTTACAGTGAAATACCATTTGATAATTTATAACTTCACATCAAATTTTAAGGAAAAAGGAAATTTAATATTTTAAAATGAACTATATCAAGCTAATTTTCAATATCGTATATTGAATAAAATAGTACATATCTACGACAGAAAGTAAAACCTACAAATGGTAAAAATGAATTTCAGATGGTCACTAACTTTCTGACAAGGGCTGGGAGTGTATGTCAACATCAGTATAAACTATAAATATGCTCAACAGTGTTGTATTTATGATAAATATGAACTAGCTATCTGAAGCTAATTAGATGCTAATAAAACTTTCCATACTGAAGATGCTATATTAGATATGTAGCCACTAACTGTATTCACTAGGATACACTATAAAAATATTACTTGATAGTTAAAAGGCACCTTCTTCACATTCCTTATTCTCCTAATTGGCCACCTTATGGTACTGGAGCTTATTACTGGTATTTGGTTTTTATAAGTTGCAGTTTAAAAATAAAACTTTTATCATGTATCAATCAATGTCTGAAAAGACATGAAATCTCCTACAGTACTACCTTTGTCAGGCATTAATATATAAT
>VMDO01033558.1:0-17828 GCA_007922755.1 Pedetes capensis
AAGTCAGGGATTGTGATTCCCCCTGCATTAGATTTGCAGCTTAAAAGTGTTTTGGCTATACGTGGTCTTTTGTGGTTCCATATGAATTTTTGGATCATTTTTTCTATTTCTGTGAAGTCAGTCAGTGGAATTTTAATGGGTATTGCATTAAATCTATAGATTGCTTTTGGTAGGATAGCCATTTTTACAATATTAATTCATTGAAGCTTTTAAACAATATGCAACCACCAAACCAGCACTGGAGAGGATTGTAGATCAATTACCACATCCAGGAGAGTTAAGACAACCCTACAAAGGAAATCAAAGAACAGGTTAGTTGAGATGAGTGCAACCCAAGAAAGGACCAAAGAAAACATGATTCATAAATAAGTAACAGGTAAAGATTGGGTATATAACAATAAATGCTACTCAATAGTCACTATTACTATATGGGTCTTAACTCACCAATTAAGAGACAGAGGCTGGCTAATTGGTTGAAAAAACACAAACCATCAATATGTGGTATTCAAGAAACTCATCTAAGTCACAAAGACTGGAATAATCTGAGAGTTAAGGGCTGGAAAAATGTATACCTAGCATGGGAGAACATAAGAAAACAGGTGTTGCAATTCTAATTTCAGATAGATTAAATTTCATTCCAAAACTAATTAGAAGAGACAAAGGAGGACATCACTTTTTAATACAAGGAACAATTGATCAAGAATCAGTAGCACTCCTTAATATTTATGCCCCAAACATAGGGGCACCTAGCTTTATAAGACAAGCCTTATGACATATAAAGAACTTTATTGGACCAGATTCAATAATAATGGGAGACTTCAATACCCCACTTTTATCAAGAGAAAGGTCATCAAACTGAAAAATCAACAGAGAAATGTCAAATCTAATCTCCAGCCTAACCCAGTTAGATCTCACAAATATATACAGAATATTTCATCCACATGATGAGGAATACACATTCTTTTCAGCTCAACTGGAATGTTTTCTAAGATAGATCATATGCTAGTCCATAATAACTCCCTCAACAAATACAAAGAAGTAGAAATTATCCCCTGTTCCTTTCAGATCATAATGGGATAAAATTGGAGCTCAAGAGAAAGAATAATTCCAGAAACTTTACAAACTCATGGAGACTGAATAATACACTGCTGAATGACCAATGGATGGCTGATGAAATAAAATTAGAATTAGCAAAATTCCTACAATCAAATGATGATGAAAACACATCATACCAAAACATATGGGATACAGAAAAGGCAGTTTTAAGAGGGAAGTTTATAGCATTAATTGCCTTCATCAGAAAAATAAGAAAGAGCCAAATAAATGACCTAATGATGCACCTTAAGACACTAGAAATCAAGCCTAACACAAAAAATCAAGCCTAAAAGGAACACCCAAAAGGAAATTACAAAAATACCGGGAGAAATATCTCAATTAGAATCCAAAGAGATAATTCAAAAAATTAATAAGACTAAGGGCTGGTTCTTTGAAAAGATTAATAAAATAGACACCCCACTGGCTAACCTCATCAAAAAGAAAAAGGAAAAACTCAACATAGTACAGATTATGAAAGACAATGAATCCATAACCACCGACTTCAACAAAATACAGAAAATCATCAGAGATTATTAAGAGAGACTGTATTCCCAAAAATATGAAAATGCAGAAGAAATGGACAAATTTATTAACACATATGACCTACGAAATCTAACCCTAGAAGACATAACTGACTTAAACAAGCCCATTACATATACAGAAAAAGAAAGGGTAATTAAAAATCTCCCAACAAAGAAGAGCCCAGGTCATGATGGATTCACAGCAGAATTTACCAAACTTTTAAAAAAGATATAATAGATGTCTTACTCAAATTATCCCAAAAAATAGAAAAGGAGGGAACACTCCCAAATTCATTCTACGAAGCTACCATCACCCTGATACCTAAACCAGGAAAAGATTCATCTAAGATAGAGAATTATAGACCCATCTCACTTAAGAATCTAGATGCAACAATATTTAATAAAATTGTGGCAAACAGAATACAGCAGCATATAAAAAAGATTATCCACTATGACCAAGTGGGATTTATACCACAGATGCAAGGCTGGTTTAACATATGGAAATCAATTAATGTAATCCAGCATGTCAAGAAACTGGCAAACATAAACCACATGATCATCTCAATTGATGCTGAAAAGGCCTTCGACAAAGTTCAACACATTTTCATGATAAAAACACTGGAGAAGATAAGTATAACAGGCAAATATCTTAACTTCATAAAAGCCATTTATGACAAACCTACAGCCAACATTATATTAAATGGAGAAAAACTGAAACCATTTCCTCTTAGATCTGGAACAAGACAAGGATGTCCTCTGTCTCCTATTCTATTTAACGTAATAATTGAAGTCCTGGCCAGGGCAATCAGACAAGAGAAAGAAATCAAAGGGATACAGATTGGCAATGAAGAGGTCAAATTATCCTTATTTGCAGATGATATGATCCTATATCTGAAAGACCCCAAAACCTCAACCAGAAAACTGCTAGAACTAATTAATTCCTTCAGCAAAGTCGTGGGCTACAAAATTAAAACACAAAAATCAATAGCTTTTCTTTACACCAATTCCAAACAGGAAGAAAAGGAAATTCCAGGAAAAATACCATTCATGATAGCCCACCAAAAAATTAAATACCTTGGAATCAATCTAACCAAAGACCCTTCAGGTCTCTACAAGGAAAATTTCAAAACATTAAAGAAATAGCAGAGGATACTGAAAAATTGAAAGACCTCCCATGCTCCTGGATAGGGAGAATTAATATAGTAAAAATGGCCATCCTACCAAAAGCAATCTATAGATTTAATGCAATACCCATTAAAATTCCACTGACTGACTTTACAGAAATAGAAAAAATGATCCAAAAATTCATATGGAACCACAAAAGACCACATATAGCTAAACACTTTTAAGCTGCAAATCTAATGCAGGTAGAATCACAATCCCTGACTTTAAGCTATACTACATGGCAATGGTTGCAAAAACAGCTTGGTACTGGCACAAAAATAGACCCGAAGACATCTGGAACAGAATAGAATACCCAGAAATACCTCAACACACATATAGCCACCTGATTTTTGACAAAGGAGCAAAGCAAGTAAACTGGAAAAAGGACAGCCCCTTCAACGAATGGTGCTGGGAAACATGGCCATCCACATGCAGAAAAATGAAAGTGGATCCGCATCTCTCAATATACACGAGAGTTAACTCAAAATGGATAAAAGATCTCAACATAAAATCAGAAACTTTAAAACTCATAGAAGGCAAGATAGGCAATACACTCCATCATATAGGCATTGGAAAAGATTTCCTTAATAGGACCCCAATTGCTCAAGAAATTGCAACAAGGATAGATAAATGGGACCACATGAAATTAAAAAGCTTCTGCACAGCAAAAGAAACAATTAACAGAGTCAAGGAAACCTCCACGGAATAGGAAAAAATCTTCGCATTTTATACATCTGACAAAGGTCTAATTACTAGAATTTATAAAGAACTCAAGAAAAAAACTCCCCCAAAACCAAATAACCCAATACACAAATGGGCAAAGGAACTGTGTAGACAGTTCTCAAATGAAGAGGTCCATAAAGCCATGAAACACATGAAAAAGTGGTCAACATCCCTAGCCATTAGGGAAATGCAAATCAAAACAACTCTGAGATTTCACCTTACACCAGTAAGAATGGCCAAGATCAATAAAACAAACAATAACAAATGCTGGCGAGGTTGTGGGGAAAAGGGAACACTCTTACATTGTTGGTAGAGCTGTAAATTGGTCCAACCACTATGGAAATCAATATGGAGATATCTTAAAAAACTGAAAATAGATCTACCGTATGACCCAGCTATAACACTATTGGGAATTTAGCAAAGGGAAATGGGTCATTGTACCATAGAGACATCTGCACCTCAATGTTCAATGCAGCACTTCACAATAGCAAAGATATGTAATCAACCAAGTGCCCTTCAACAGAAGAATGGATAAAAAAATCTATGGTACATATATACAATGGAATACTACTCAGCAATCAAGAAAAATGAAATAAGGTCATTTGCAGCAAAATGGATGGAATTAGAGAAAATTATTTTAAGTGAATGAACACAAGCTCAGAAAGAAACACCAGATGTTCTCACTCATATGTGGGAGCTGAATCAAAATTATAAGAAGGAAAAATCCTATTCAAAGGTTGGATCAAAATAAAATGAAAAAATAAAAAGCTAAGAATGGTGTCAATATAAATGGTCTAGAAAATGCATGCAATTGTTCTGACAAGATAAAAACAAAGTTCACTACAGGAAAAGTTTCTGTCTTAAACAGAACTGGAACCCAAGGACATATAGAAAAATATTACCAAGTAAATGATAGAGAAGACTTAGATGGGGAGAGCGGGAGTGGGGGGAAGCATACAAGAGGGTAAGGGGGAATCTATATGAATAATGTATATCAAAATGCATATATGGAAATGTCACAATGAAAAGCATGTCAGAATGAATCTCATTAAGGTGTACATAAAAATTTCTAATAAATAATGTATTTTCAACCAAAAAAAAAAAAAAGGAAAAAAGAAAACCCTATGAGGGTCACTATGAGTTGGACCTGACTGGACGGCACCTAACAACAGCAACAATATCTTCCATTCAAGGGAATATATTTAGCCACAGATGTTATCAAGAACCTGCTACTGCATAGATGGAACTTGAAATTATGCTTAGTGAAAAACATAAACAGAAAAGTCATATTGCATGATTGTATTTACAGGAGATATAAAGCACATACAGGAAAAGATGGAAGGTTTCTAGAGAACTGACAGCTGACTTGGAGGAAGGTTCAGGCTACTGGGAGAACCCAGGCTTCACACATCCCTGTTCCATCCAGTCACAGAGGAGCCATGGAAGTAGCAGAGTTCCACAGCCCCACAGAGCAAGAGGAGTGGGAGGAGGAGGAAGATGAAGAGGAGGAAAAAAGGAAAGAGGAGAAAGAAGAGGACCAGTCAGCTGAGCTTAGAGCAAAATGACTCCAACAATGAGGGAGCGATGGGCCACACACTGGGACCTTCAAGCACTGTGAGCCGCCCCCGTGAGGATGACTGTGAGGCAGTCAGTGCTGATGATGGGAGCTGCAACCCACTAACAGCTGACCCAAAGCCCTGGAAGCTTACTCTGTCAGTCATGGAGGTCCAAATACCAACATTGAGGCTGAGAAATCCAGAGAAGGTGGTCGTCCAACTGGACTTTATGGGGAAATACCATTGCCAAAGCAAGAGTCCTTTGATGGCTCCAAGACCAACTCCCTTAATGTCCCCGCCCCAAATGATATAGATGTTCATGGGAACAAAACACAAGATTGACAAGAGCCTTGAGTTTGCTCTGATCATGGTGAATGACACTTAGCCTAGCTGTCCAGTCTGACCTCTGACCCCCCAGAGTTCTGCAGCTGCCTCTATGACCTGAAGACAGCCTCCTGCTCCCCCTGCAATCTAGAGGGCCTTTTTAGCCTCATCCAGCAGAAGACAAAGCTGCCCATCATGGATAATGAGGGGACCATTCCACACCCATACATGGCCTGCACCTTTCTCCTCTGCAACTGCCCACTCTGACAGCCCCAGGCCTCCCTGACAGAGCCACAGAAGAAAGTGTTCCAGTGCTTGTCTATCTTCCTAGATGTTTTTTATATCCATAGTGGCCAGGCTGAGAAAGAGGAGATGAGCTGGAAGCCTGGATACCAAGGGTACCAGTTGCAAGTATGAGGTGATGCTATCCAGGTAGCCCTGGAGCTGCACTACTGCATGACAAAGCTGTTGGCTCACCTGTTGCAAGGGTCCTGCCAGTCCTATGCTTCCTACAGCCTGAGGCAGGAGGAAAAGGATGTCACCAAGGGTGAGGCCATTTTCTGAACCATTCCCAAGCATCATAACCTTCTTATACAAGGAAACCCTAGGTCTTGAGTGCTGGTTCTCAAACTGAGCTCTGTGTGACTCTTAGGGGTTCCAAGAGACATTCCTAGTCAGTTATAAAGAATGTATAAATTCATAGAGGAAAGAAAGACAGGATTGTCCTCAATGTCTGTCATGATTGAAAAGGGGAAAGATGATATGAGCATGAGAAATGAATAAACGTACAGTAATACTTTGGTGGCTGTAGGCTTCAGAACTCATCAAATGTGTCTCTCATCACTTTTTGATGAGAAAAAAAGATGCTTGATTGCTTGACACTTGCTCAGGATTCTTCACAGTTGCTAGAACTTGTATGAGTCATGACATGGCCCAGCAAGAGAAAATGTTTCATTAGTCCTAACTTGGTGGTCATTCAGGTGGGTACGTAAGTCTCACAGTAGCTCATGAAGAGTGTAGAAATCCCACATATTTATCATTATGGGTTTGTACTCTTTTATACTTTTAAATGCTAATAATGGATCACCAAAAGGTTAAGAGTAATATCACTATATCTATTGTTGTTGTTAGGTGCTGTGGTTAGGTGTTTGACTCAGAGCAACCCTCATAGAAGGTTTTCAATGGCTGACGTTGGGATTTTTTCAGGAGTGGATTACCACGTCCTTCTTCCATTTTTGCAGTGCTGGGGATCAAATCTAGGTCCTCAGAGAATGTAAAGCAGCAAATTATCAACTGAGCTACTGAGCTAAACCCACTTTAGGACTAGCAGTGTGAGCAAAATCAATTAAAAGTGGAGATCAATACAGAAGTGAATCAATGTGAGGGCAGTAGAATATATTTCTTTAAGTGAAAAAGTAGTAAGAGACTATATAGAGATAGTTAAATTATATGCCAGGGAAGGGACAAGATTTTTGCAGTATCTTTAGTGAAGGAGCTAACAACCTTAACTTATTATTTATGCGTACTTTGGTACTTTTCATAGCCAAGAATCCTTCCAGGTAGTGATAAATTTAGTAATCAAAGAGTATCAAAACCAAAGCGTTTGGGAAGCAGATGATGGATGCGTGAATGTAGACAGTGAGTGATCTGATGAACTGCAGAAACCAGTAGAGCTCTGAGGCCTCAGGGCCACAGGGAGGACTGTATCCTTTGGCCATCTTGGGGCATTAGGGAACTACCCAGCACCATTCACTCAGTGACACTCAGGCCTTGGGGCTGGGTCCTGTGGTCACTGATGGGGGCTCAGCAGCTATGTTCTTTATGGCCTGGCAGATCACCGTGGGAAAGCATCTATGTATTCTCTTAGCAGGTGCTTCCTCTAAGGTCTCCCCCAGGGGAAAAGTAGTTTCACCCTCCTTTGTCTTCAGTGTGAGCTGAGCTCCAGCCCCAAGGCTCCAGGTCATGCTGAGAAGTCGCCAAGGAAGCACATTTGCAAGAAAACAGCCTCCCTTGTAGGGTGTGGGAAAGAAAATGGGGTCCAGGCAGCCCAGCACTACTGTGGGGCTCAGGGCGCTGTGTCCACCATGGCCTGACTCCTCCTCTTTCTGGTCCTCACTCACTACACAGGTTGGGACAGGCTTCAGAACCCTAGGGTAACGTCCCAGCCTAAGTCAGTCCCTCTGGTTCACATCCACAACCAGCAGCACCCTGGATCCACCATTCACTGTGACTTGTCTATGTTTACAGGTTCCATCTCCCAGCCTATGCTGACCCAGCTGCCCTCCTTCTCAGCATCTCTTGGAGCATCAGCCAAACTCACCTGTACCGTCCACAGTGGCTTCAGTGTTGGTGGCTACTACATATACTGGAACCAGCAGAAGCCAGGGAGCTCACCACGGTATCTCCTTTACTACCACATAGACTCAATTAAGCACCAGGGCACCGGGGTCCCAGCCACTTCTCTGGATACAAAGAAGCCTCAGCCAGTGACAGTGTTCTGCACATCTCTGTGCTGAAGCCAGAGTATGAGGCCAACTATTATGGTATGACTAGTTACGGCAGTGCTTTTCACAGTGACACAAGCAGATGGGAAACTGGAACAAATCCCCCCACAGATGCTGGCATTTGACTCATATCCTTGATAATCCAATACATCTACATAGAGATTATGAAAGAAAATCAAGAATTTAACTCCTAAATCCTCTTCTACTACATCTTTTTATAAATTATAAAGTGATGTAAGCAAAATGAAACAAAGCATCAACAACCCTTTAAATCTTTAAATGACACTGTAGCCACATCTGAAAACAGGGCTACTGCTGTGCATGTTGCCCTGAAGTCAGTTGTGCAGAGTACACCTCCAGGGGATGCCATATTCAGACTGCAGTGAACAGAAGTCTGTCTTCACCCTCCCAGGTCCACTCACCCACATTGGTCCCCAAGATACTCCCCAAACTTCTTCCATGGCCATAGCATGGGAGAGATTAGGGTTGACCTGACCAGTGGAGTTCTGAGAAAAATGTCATCCTACAAATTACAAATGACATTGTAAGGATAGGCCAGAAAGCAAAAACAAAAAATATGAACCTGAAGCTACTGGGAAGAAAGGACCAAACCCTTTCATCCACTAGTTTATAGAGTCAAATAAGGTCCAGGAGTACAAGTAGACCAGTCTCCATTGTGATACCCAATCCAGAAGGAAGTTCCAAGACTTACTAAAGCCCTTAGGGTACTAATGCTTACATTTTCTAAGTCATTTCTTGTATCTTCTTGCTGAGTTATCAAAACATGATAAACATGCCTTCCAATTAATTTAAGATTAAATATATGAGGTGAAAGGGAGAAGTGATAAAATCAGTTATATAGAAAATCAGTCAATATGGGAACTTTGTTAAGTCAATGACCACAGTGCTGACCTTTGGTTCATTCAAGTGAGGGTGATCTTGCAACAGCAGGTTGTTGATCACATTGAATTCAATCTGTATGTTGGATTTGAATTTGTAAATAGAATGAAGTTACTTCTGCACAGGAAGTTTTCTTGTTGATAGGTGCCATCAAGTCAGGTCTGACTCATAGCATCCCTGTGTAGAACCAAATGAAACACACTCTGATGCTGTGCCATGCCTGGCATTATTGCCAGTGCTTCTATTCTATTCACAGAGTTTTTAATGGCTGGTTGTTTTTTGTGAATGGGCTGCTAGGTCTTTCTCCTAAGCCTACAGCACCTAGTTTGCCCAGGCAGTCTCCTATCCAAGTATTAACTAGGCCCAAACCTGCTTAGATTCTGACATCTGATGAGATCAGATGCTAGGCAGCTATGGCTGCAGGTACCTAAAAAATATGATTCTAAAACACCATCCATTTCTCCTGTATTTGCTTGGCTTTTGGTATAAATCATAACAGCTGATCTTCCAGTCTTTGATGTTTGTTATTTTAAGTTCAAAAAGTAAATGAAATGAGAGTTTTATTTTTCATGCTGTATCACCATTTTTGTTACATTCCGAATGAGTAAAGGCTGTGCTGAAGGCTTGGTTCTCTGATATGTAATGTCAGACTAGTACAGTCACTATGTATGACACTGGCATTATTCTACATCCAAAACCAACAATTTTGCATTTTCTTAAGTGCCATGGCTGTAGATATTGTATTTATCTTTCAGGGACCTGCACTAACAATGCTCTGACTTATGCATTGATGATCTTCTGTGTCAGGAGAAGTAGCAACGTAGACACACAGTGTGGCCACAGAATCACCTAACAAATGTAAGAAGGTCTGGCATTCCCCAACACTCCATACTATGCATGTTTTAACCTTTGGCAGAATGATGCATCTTCTAAGAACCCGACACCTCCACTAGGAATGTGTCATCAATTCCTTGTTTGGATTCAAGACCCCACTCTCCACTCAGACTCAGATCGCAGTTGCCTCCTTACCTGGACCCCATACAAGGAGCTTCTCCTATTTTGGATATCAAAGGTTCTGCATTCTGATGTCACTGCAGCCTCTTCACATGTTGTTGGTATTGTTGTTAGGTGCTGTTAGGATGGGTGTGACTCATAGTGATCTTATGCACAACAGAACAATATATTCCCCAACTCTGTGCCATTCCTGGCACTATGTCAGTGCTTCTCTGCTATTCATAGGGTTTTCGATGTTTTTTTTCAGGAATGTCTCACAAAAGGAGAATCATATTCTTCCCATTTTAACCTGCTTGGAATCTAGGAATTCTTTAATGGTAAAAGATTTTTTATTACTATCAGTTGGTGTGAGACAGAGCACGAGATGTGCACCATGAGCATTAGTGGACTAACAGAGGCCAGCACATGCAGCCAGTGTCCCTAAAATTATTTCTACTGGGATTGATGCTTATCCGAGCAGCATCAGGGAGTGTGGTGGTTTGCATGGTGGGAAGCCCCTTTTGTGTGATCCCTCAAAATTGCCTGGCTGGAGCTTTTGTGCTTGTGTTTCCAGGGGGAACTCAGCGACTAAGTCTCTCAGTGCTGAATAAAATCTCATGCTTATAGGCTTGCCCAGGGCTCCCAAAGTTGCTTCCTTCCTAGTCAAAAGATGAGATCGACCCTCTATCACTGTTGTCTGAAGAATGATGCTCAGCCTTCATCTTTTGTTCTGAGTGGAACAGAGATCACCAGAATTGGAAATTTTTTCCATGGACAGTCCTATGCTTTCAGGCCAACGGAGAAGATAAAGGAGACTTGGGCATCTCAGCCCTACTTTGGGGCTTTAGGAGGCTGTCTCCATCCTGACCTGGAATTCCCACTTCCTTTTGTTCTCCTCTTATTGTGCCAGCAGGACCAGGGCTCAGCCAAGTGGGAACAACCAGTAACCTGTGTTAGCTTCTCTGGTTCATACTGCCAATCAACTTAACCCTGGTTCCTCTAGGGACATCCAAGTGCATCTGTGTTCGCAGCTCCCTCTCCCAGCCTGTGCTGACTCAGCTGCCCTCACTCTCTGCCACTCCTGGATCATCTACCACATTCCCAGCTCTCTGACAGTGGCTTCAGTGTTAGTGACTTTAGGACATGTTGGTTCTATCAGAAGCAAAGGAGCCCTACCAGGGACATCAGGAAGTACCACAAAGATCAGATAAGCCCCAGGGCTCTGGGGAGTCTAGCTACATCTCCAGACCCAACAATGTATGCATGAGTTTAGTGCTTTTGACAGCTCTGGGCTTCACCCAAGGACAAGATTGACTATTATTGTAAAACCTTGCACTATGTCTGTAAGACTTACACCCTACTGGAGAACCATGAAGAACGGAAACAGAAACCTGCCTGTCCCCCCTCCGGTGTCCTGCAGGCACTTCTGCCAGTGCCTATATGAGGAAGAAAAAAATTTTCTTTTGTACTAAAGTGTTGAACTCATGGCCTTGCACATGCTAGGTAAGTGCTTTACCATTAAGCTGCACTGAAGCCCCTTTTTTATGTTTTATTTGCCACAAAGTCTTGCTATGATGAGCCGGCTGCCTCTGGCCTCAAACCTGTGATCCTCTTACCTCAGCCTCCCAAGTTTCTTGGATTACAAGTGTGAGTCCCTCAACCCAGAAGAGGAAATATTTGTTATCACTTCTTCATATAGCTCCCGATTTTCCTTGGCAGAGTATGCATGATAACAACATATCTTTTTTAGCTGAAAATTTGAATTGATCGCCAGGTACTGTGGTGCGCTCCTGTAATCCCAACAACTCTGGATGCTGAGGCAGGCGGATTGTGAATTCAAGATGAGAGACAGCCTGTGCAATTTATCAAGACCCTGTCTCAAAGTAAAAAATTAAAAAAAAATTGAAAAAGGCTGGGGATGTGGCTCAGTGACTCAGTATGCCTAATGAAAATCATAACACTATTAATGTCAACATTTAAAAACAAGGAAGATCTCAAATCAATAATGTAACTTTACATCTTCAGTAAGTAGGAGCAAAGAGCCAATTAATTCACATAATGCAAAGGATACTATAGATTGGAGCATAGGCAAACAAACCATGAAACAGAAAAGCACAAGGAATGATTTCAAAATGCTATAGTTCTTTGAAAATGTAAAAATGACAAGACTTTAGCTAGACTGATGAAAGAAGAAGATTCAAATTACTAATATCAGAAGTAAATATTCAGATAAATAAATATTCATATAAATATTCAGATAAATATTTAAATATTTATATAAATATATATTCAGATAAGTAAATGTTCAGATATTACCACATACCATTAAGAAACTAAGAAAAAAATAACCTGTAAACCCAACTACCTGAGAGGATAGCTTTGGCTCCATAGTGAAGTCATAGTTCCAAAAAATACTATATCAATTGTACATTAACTAATTAGATAAACTCAGTTGAAATGGCCAAGTTACTAGACACACTAAATTACCAAATCTGACTCAATAAAAGATTTAAAAATGGTAGCAAACTTACAGTAAAGGGAACAAATCAGTAATCAATATTCTCCATCCCAACAAAGAAAAATCGACCAGGTATCTTTAATGGTGAATTATATGAACAAGTTAAAGACAAAGAATATACAACCTCTTCAAACTCTTCTCCAAATATCAAAGTTGAAAATACATCTTAATGGGTTCTAAGACAGTATATCCTGATACTAAAACCAGGCAAAGGCATTACAACAAAAGTAAAACTAAAACCAATAACTCTTGTGAATACTGATGGAAAAATAATCAACAAAATATTAGCAAAATGAATTCAGAATCATATTAAATTATGAGCTTATCACAAGTGAGATATGTCCAATAATATAAGGATGGTTTAATATAAGAACAGAAAATATTTTAATATATAGTATTGATATCATAGAAGATGATGGGGGACATGATCATCTCAACTGATGTAGAAAAACTATTGGAACATAGAAAACACCATCTTTTTATTAGTTTTAATTTTATTTATTTATTTATTTATTTATTTATTTATTTATGCAGTACCTGAGGTTGAACACAGGGCCTCACACATGCTAGGAAAGTGCTCAACCACTGAGCTGCACCCAAGCTCCTTTTTTATGCTTTATTTTGAGACCGAGTCTCCCCAAGTTGTGCAGGCTGCCATTGACCTCAAACTGCTGCCTCAGCCTCCCAGGTCTCTTGGATTACCAGCATGCACCATGGCATTTGGCTTGTTCTATAATTTTTAAATTTACATGTTTGCACATGTTTATGACATACTATGTGACATTTCCATACATTCACAACCATCAAAGCAGAATAATTAGTAAATCTATCACCTCATACACTTTTGTTTATGGAAAAAGCATTCAAATACATTTCTTCTATCTGTCTTGAAATATACAATATATTATTTTAACTATCATCACCTTACTGTACAATAGAGCACCAGGATTTTTCTCCTATATCCTTGTGACTATGTACTCATTGGCAAAGCTGTCACTACCCTCCCCTCCCCCAATCCCTCCTCCATCTCTCGCATCACTATTCTACTGTCTACTTCTGTGAGGTTAATTTGTGATAATATGGATGGATCTTGAGAATATTATATTAAGGTAAATAACTCAACACACTTTGAAGATAAACACATAAAATAAAGTAAGGACAGGGGAGGTATAACAATATTATAAAGAACCTTGTCTAACGCACACATATAACATTATAGTCAACCATAAAGCCTGTAAACATACCCACTAAGATCAGGAGCAAGACAAAAATGCCTCCTTATGCCATTTCTATTTAAAGTTGTCTTGGAATTTGTAGTCTGAAAAAATTAAAAAGAAAAGTAACAAAAATTGCTCAAGTTGGAAACCAGAAACATAACTTTTTATTTAGGATCTGCATAGTCAAATATATGGGATAAACACACACTGGTGTGTTTGTTTTTATACACATTCCCAAATAATCAAAATTATAGTTAATAAATGAATTCAGGGAACATGTAGGTATAGCATAAACATGGAAAAATTCAGTTTTCTTTTTGTACATTAACATTAAATAACACATATTACAAATTAATTAATCACTGATTGAAAATAGCATCACCAATTCTTAGGTATGAACTTATCAAGGAAGTGAAATATATGTACACTAAAAAGTACAAAATATCTGTGATATAAATTAAAGATGATCTAAACAAATGGAAGGTGCTGGGGTTTAGCTCAGTTGGTAGAGTATTGCTCTGTGTTCTCTGGAGCCTGGGGTTCGATCCCCAGCAGCACAAAAATGGGAGAAGGACATGGCATCCAAATCTCAAAACAATCAGCCATTGAAAACTATGAATTGCAGAGAACCACTGACAATAGTGCCAGGCGTGACAGTGTCCAGAAGTGTTTCATTCTGCTGTACATAGGGTCAATATGAGTTGGAGCTGACTCGAGTACACCTAACAACAACAAATAAGTGAAAAGGCATCCTATATTCATGAGTTGGTGACTTGATGTTGTTCAGGTGAAGATATTCTAAAAGCAATGAGGCCATTTAATATAGTCCTCCTAAAAACTCATGTTGTGCTATTGTTCTTCTGTTTTCTGCACAAATGAAAAAAATGAAAATAAAGTAATACTTAATTGTAAGGTAATGTCAATAGTCAAGGCGATTTTGCAAAGGAAGAAAATGGTTGACAACTTACACTACATAATTTCAAAATGTTTTTCAAAGCTACTCTAATCAATACCTCATACTGCAGGTATAAGGATCGATAGGTCATTAAGTGGAATATTATTGAGGATCTAGAAATAAATGCACTTGCTATTTATTCAGATATAGTCAGTTAATTTTCAGCTGTATTTCCAGGAATATTTGATGAAGAGAAAGGGTCCCTTGGCTTTTCAGGAAGTACTGCTGAAATTATTGGAATTCATATAGAAAGAATAAATTTGGACACCTACCTCATCCTGTAATTCCTGTGTATATACCTGAAAAGATCTAAGTCAGCATAAAAAAGATATACTTGCATTCTTATGTTTATTGCAGCAGTATTCACAATAGCCAAGTTATGGGATCAACTTAGGTGCCCATTATCAGATGAATAGATAGAGAAAATGTGGTATAAATCCATAATGCAGTTTTATTCAGCCATGAAGAAGAATAAAATTATACCACCTTCAGGAAAATAAATAGAACTTGGGATCATTATGTTAAGCAAAATAAGCCAGATTCAGAAAGACAAATATTTCATGTTTCCCTCATATGCAGAATCTAGGGGAAATAAAGAACCTGAAACTAAAAGGGAGGCTTCTAGAGATGTGGAAGGGGAATGGGAAGTGGAGTAGGAAGGAAAACAAGGAGTAATAAAGGGGGTGGATATGATCAAAGTATATTATATGCAGAAAAAATCAAGATGGTGGACATATAACACGTGCCTTCTCTCCCAGACGAAAGGGAAGCCTCGATGAGGGGCTTAGAACTCACATTGAATAGATAGAAATAGTGATAGTTTAGATTGGGAGACAGGGGATGAAACTGGATGGACACTGAAATCGAACATTTGGCTTCGGAGGAACTACACAGAGGTCAGTGGCAGGACCGCCATTCCGCCATTTCGCTTTCACGCAGATGGCAGGATAGAATCCCGGAGACTCGGAGGGGACTTTGCCCACACACCCATGGGAGCCGGACCCAACATGGCATGCAACCTTGGCATCACACTGTCACCCTCCCCGCGGGACACAAACTGCAAGTTTTCGGGTGAGTCAGCACGGAATCGCTCCCTTCCTCCTGCTGTGGCGGTGGGAAACCAGTGCCAGCGGTACACATCCAGAGCTGAAATGCGGCTCCCTCCCTCCTGTTGTGGCAGGACAGTCATGCAGACGCAATCTCCACAGACATACAGGCACACATACGCCTGGACCCCAGACACACCAGAGGGGATCCTAAGTCATCCCACTGCACTGTGGAGAAAGGTGAGGTCTGCGGAGGAGGCTGAGCGCCAAGCGGACAGAGTGCTCCTTTCTGGCAGAGTCTTGCGGGACAATTAGACACAATAAGAACAGTTTCGAGTGTAATCGCCGTGCATGGCAGACCTACTACAGACTCTCTCCAGGGGGGTTGAATATCATCCCACCCACAAGAGGATTTGGTTCCTCCAGGTGGTCTCCCAAGTGGGCGGAAAGCCGCGCTGCGCCCCCAGCCCATATTTTTTACTTTTTGAGACAGGGGCTTGCTGGGTTGCACAAACTGCCTCTGATCTCGGGCTTGTGATCCTCCTGTCTCCGCCCCCCCAAGCCGCTAGGATTGCAGGCGTGCACCATCGCACCTGACTAGAAGTGTTTTATATGTGTGTGTGAGCGTGTATGCATGGTTTTGTTTTTGTTTTTGTTTTGATTTTGTTTTTTTTTTTGTTTCTTGGGGTTTTTGTTTTGTTTTGTTTTGGTTTGTTTTTTTGTTGTTGTTTGTTTTTGTTGTTTTGTATGGGGGTTTGAAACCAGGGTTTTGCGCCTATTCGCTTTGTAAGTGCTGGACGGCTGTGCTGCGCCCCCAGCCCATATTTTTACTTTTTGACACAGGGTCTCGCTGGGTTGCGCAGGCTGCCTGTGATCTTGGGCTTGCGATCCTCCTGCCTTCACCCCCAAGCTGCTGGGAATGCAGGTGTATACCACCGCACCTGACTAGAAGTGTTTTATATATGTGTGTGAGCGTGTATGCGTGGTTTTGTTTTTGTTTTTGTTTTGATTTTGTTTTTTTGTTTCTTGGGGTTTTTGTTTTGTTTTGGTTTGGTTTTTGTTGTTGTTTGTTTTTGTTGTTTTGTATGGGGTTTGAAACCAGGGTTTTGCACCTATTCGCTTTGTAGGTGCTGGACGGCCGCACTGTGCCCCCAGCCCATATTTTTACTTTTTGACACAGGATCTCTCTGGGTTGCACAGGCTGCCTGTGATCTTGAGCTTGCGATCCTCCTGCCTTCGCCCCCGAGCTGCTGGGAATGCAGGTGTATATACCACTGCACCTGACTATAAGCGATTTTATATGGGGGTGGGAGCATGTATATGTGAGGTTTTGCTTTTTTTTTTTAATTTTTATTTTCTCCCTTTCTTGTTTTACTCTCTTCCCTCTTTCTATTCTCCTTCTCTTTTTCTTATGCTATATATGCATCCTTGTATCAATTATTTTACCATCAGAGCCCCCACACGTCTCTCAGTTTGCCGTGGGGGCTTGTTTGTTGCAATGAGGCTGAGAGCTCTGCCACTGTAACCTCAGACATGAGCAGGGTTACCCATGGTGGACAGGTTTTCAGCTGAGCTTCCAGACTAAGACAGACTAGGGAGTAGGACCTGGCGAGCCACTCCCGAAACAGCTAGCCATTGAAAACCCTATGGATAGCAAAGAAACACTGTCAACACACTCATTTTCAGTGCTGGAAAATGAGGCCCCCAGGTTGGAAGGCACTCAAAAGACTACTGGGGAAGAGTTGCCTCCTCCAAGTAGAGTCTACCGTGATGAAGAAAATGGAGTAAAACCCCAGGGTGCTCAACTTGATGATGTGGCACGACTCAAAATGAGGAGAAACAACTGTAAACATCCATTAATAATTGGAACATGGAATGTACGTAGTATGAATCTAGGCAAATTAGAAATTGTTAAAAGAGAAATGGATCACATAAACATTGACATTCTAGGCATCAGTGAGCTAAAATGGACTGGTATAGGCCATTTTGAGTCAGACGATCATATGGTCTACTATGCTGGGAATGATAAACTAAAGAGAAATGGGGTTGCATTCATCATCAAAAAAAACATTTCAAGATCTGTTCTGAAATACAATGTTGTCAGTGATAGAAGAATATCCATACACCTACAAGGAAGGCCAGTTAATATGACTATTATTCAAATTTATGCACCCACCACTAAGGCCACAAATGAAGAAAGGGAAGACTTCTATCAGCTTCTGCAATCTGAAATAGATCAAACATGCAATCAAGACATACTGATAATCACTGGTGACTGGAATGCAAAGGTTGGAAACAAAGAAGAAGGCTCA
>VMDO01033559.1:0-17828 GCA_007922755.1 Pedetes capensis
AAAAAAAAAAAAAAAAAAAAAAAAGGAAAGAAGGAAAGAAAAGTCGGATCTGACTTGACTTCACCTAACAACAACAACAAATGAAAGGGTGCAGATTCCATTCAAGAATATATGGTATTTTGTGTTTTCTGTTTTTCCTGCCAGTTCCATTTGTTTTCTTTGCTTTATTTCTGTTCTTGTAACTGTTGAACTGTAAATCAAAACATATGAGGTTTGAACAAAAAAAAACAGTGAATGTTTAATCCCCCTCAACATACTTCCTTTGGCTTCAAACACACTTATCCCATCATTCTTGCTGCTTTCTGAAGCAGTTCTGGAAGTACTCTTTCATGAGTAATAAATTTCTTAATTTAACTATTCACAGTATTTTTTGATAGTACTTTGTATAGTTTTTAATTGTGCACTTTAGTTAGGCATAAATTTGTGGGATCCCACTTTTTTATTTTGTTGAAGATACCATTCTACTCTCTCAGGCCTCCATTTTTGCTATTGAGAAGTTAACTGTTCCCTTTTTTCCTCCAGTGCTTTTAAAACCCTATTTTTGTTGCTCTCCTATTTTATCAGGCTATATATGTTTTTTTTATTTCTGATTTATCCTGTTTTTGATATGCATCAATTCTTGAGTCTAAGCAATACTCATCAATTCTTTAAAAAACTCAAGACATTAACTCTTTAAATATTTAAATATCATTAACTCTTTAAATATTTCGTGTTTAAGTATGAAATGTTAGACCTTCTTATTTTATCTTCATGTCTCTTAACCTCTTTTGTGCTTTTTATTCCTTTTTTTCACATCTGTCTATTCCATTCTGGGCAATTATTTTTTATCTATCTTCCAGTGTACTAATTCTTTCTTCAATGTAGTCTACTTTGCTATTGAACTATCCATTGTATTTTTCACTTTGGTTACTATAGATTTCAAATCTGTACATTCTTTGTGATCATATTAACAGCTGCATTGCTTTTATTAGTTTTCTATTCCCCGCATACATATTCAGATATGCATTTCTATTTTGTAATTATATTTTATAACTCTAGTATATAAACTTATAAACTCGACTGCCCCTAGTAACAACAAAAACAACAAAAAGTATATAAAACTTTTGTAAATGTTTTATTGATTTTGGGTTGTACATTTATATATTTGGTTATTTTTTATTATAGTTCTTTGAAAATTTTCTACAAGGATACTTTGAGATCTAAGGTGAAGATGTCTTACTTTGAACAGATTTAGATTTGCTTATCCTATGCTTCTCTGAGCATTAGTACTTTAAAGCACCTTAAACTTACTTCATAGCTTGAGGTTCCCAGAATCCAAGATGGCTGTTGCATCTACATGCAAGGCTGACTATGGCCACAAGTTTCCAAGAATGTGTTTGTTTTCTTTTGTTTCTGTTTATTTTCCTTATTTTATTTAATACCAGGGCAACATCCCCTGTTGGTTCTTTGGGAAAACAGAGGAGTTTATTTCCGGTAAACTCTTACCCTGAAGGGATGTAAGCTTTTAGGATTTCAGATCAATGTGGGGAAAGAGGGGTCTCTCATTGGAATCCTACTTGTGTGGGTCTTAGGCTTTGACGTCTTCCTTCTTGCCCTGTGGGTCCTTCAGAAGCAAAGCCTAAGAACTGAGTCAATAAATCATCTCCTGACAAAACTAGAATCAGTGCTGTTAGTATAGAACTTGGCAGACTTTTTCTATAAAGGGCCATAGAGTAAATACTCATATCATTCTGTTAATGAAATGAGTTCTTATAATGGTCAAGGTATTATGCTATTTCTTACAGAAAACAGAATTATTAAGGTACCCTCTTTGTGGGAACATAGGCTCTTTATGAGCTTCTCAGCTCTGCCACAGACAATACATAAACAAATGAACAGGGCTATGTCTCAGTGAAGCTTTATTTACAAAAGCAGGCTTAGACTGTTTTTGGCCCTTAGGTGATAGTTTGCTGCCCCCTACGCTGGTCCTCTGCTTACCTCTGGTTTCCCGTTTCTCTTCAGTTTTGGCCTTGTTGACTCCTTACCATCCTTTCAGCTTTTTGATGTTTTTAAGGGTATAATTTTTATCTTTTAAGTCCATATCTTTTCATTAGAATAGTGAGTTTGCTATTTTAGAAACCTAGGGCAAATTACTGTGGTAGAATTTATACTTATTTAGCAAAAAATATTTTTGCTTTTCACTCTTGAAAATCATAAGACAAGGTATTCAGATAGAGGAACATTCATGATTATTTAATTCATATAATAGGTCATTTTACTGACCTACTTTAAGTCATTAATAAAAGCTTCTTTGGAATTTTAATGTCAAACTGTACTTAAAAATTAGTTTTTACTGTTGTTATGGAAAGGAAATCCTTTTAGGGCACATTTAGACCAGTTTGTTCTGGATCACTTCTTACTGGTATTCATGATAATCATTCTAACAATTAAATAAATTCTTATGATGTTCAAGGTATTTGCTATTTCTTACAGAAAACACAAAATTATTAAGGTAGTCTCTTCTCACATTATTTACCATCAGGACAGGAAGAACAGATATTCTGTGGGTTTAAAAGAGATAATGATCCTTAAGGATTAGAACTGTAAGGAAACTTTATAGACAAATTCAGTTCTGTCTACATTTACCAGTTACCTTAGCTGCACCAGGTACTGCTCTGCTAAGGGGCTACAAAGATGATTTAAAAGGTGTCTGGGGAATTTGAGGTAGGCATTATTTGTTATTAGTTGTACTTGTAAGCCCAGATTTATTTCATAAGGATAGTTAATAGTAGAAAAGTAAGTTACATAGAAAAGTAAGTTACACAGGCAGCGATTTAGCATATCAGAATGAAATGGAATGTTCTCAGACTAATCATGAACTGAGATTAGCACTCTGCTTTGCACATGCATTCTGATTTGATTTGGATCCTGAAGGATGAATAGGATGAGCAGCCAGAGGGAAGACTGCATTTTAGGGGGTGTTATCCAAACTAGGACTTGGAGCACAAGATGTGTCTGGCCTTTCCTTTGTTTATAGTTGATGGAAAATAAAACCATGCCATCATTACTAGTTAATATGCCATATACCAGTTTGGTTACAAGTTAAACTACTAGCTTCTTTGAGCAGTCTGGCAAGAGTGAGAACTGTTGTCAGAACAGAACATGGTGTGGGAATGGATATGGGAATGAATGATTATAAATTCAGTACCATTTTCAAGCATAGGTTATTTGATGTTCTGGAAGCATTACCTTCATGTGCACATGTTCTGCACATTATGTGTTATCATTAAAGTTATATGTTTAGTATAGATATTAACTGCTTATTAATTGATGAAAATACTGAACTCAAAATTTCAGAGTTATACAAATATCTTAGTAAGGTAGTGTGGATATGTTGTATTAAATATTTACACTTCTTTTTTTCAGCTACCAACCAATAGTTGACTACATAGATGCTCAGTTTGAGGCGTACCTCCAGGAAGAACTGAAAATTAAGCGCTCTCTCTTTAACTACCATGATTCTCGCATCCACGTGTGCCTGTACTTCATTGCCCCCACGGGCCACTCTCTGAGGACGCTTGACCTCTTAACAATGAAGAGCCTGGACAGCAAGGTAAATTAGGAAAGGAACTCACTTATCAGACTTTAATATGTTTTTGAATTATTAAAATATCTTTTATAATTGATATGTGTATATATTCTAGCTTTTATTCTGTACATTCTTAGAACACTTGATAAGTTTCTATTTTAGCTTATTTTCCATGGAAATTAAACTTGGAAGATGAAACACAAAGATAAAACATTAAAATAAAATTTAGTTCCTTATTTAGTGACTGAATTGCATGTCAGAACTTGAATATTCTCTATTTTTTTGGAGGTGAGAGTTTCAATATTTTGTTTTATGTTTTGTTTTGTTTTATGCAGTGTGGGATATAACCCAGGGCCTTGCACATATAAGGCAAGTGCTCGCCCAGTGAGCTGCACCCACAGCCCTTCGATTTTTTTTTTTTTTTTTTTTTTGTTATTTAGAGACAGGTTCTCATTAAGTTGTGCGAGCCTCCTTTGGCCTTGAACTCACAATCCTCCTGCCTCAGCCTCCCAAGTTGCTGGGTTGACAGGCCTGTGCCATGCACTGGCTACGTTTAAATTGTATAATATTTATTTGACAATAATTTCACTTTCTGACACTATTAAGTGAGAGGAAGAACTCCATTAACAAAGATTAACTTTAAGTTTTATCACATATAGTGAAATGTGTTTCATTTTGAACCATACCAAGAAAACCTATTTCTGATTTTTGGAGACAAGAAGCTATTTATGAATTTAGAGAGTTGTAAAAAAAATCCATAAATTAACTCAATTTAGATTTTTATATTTGCTTAAAAGGTGGTTAAAGACTACTTACTATCTTGTAAATGAAAAAACTCTCTATAGAGTTTTCCTATAAGGAGAAAAGGATGGGAAATGCAGCTTTCATAATCCTGGCTACTCATTTTATTTGTTGTTAGGTGCCATGGAGTTAGATCTGACTCATAGCAACCCTAAACACACCAGAACAAAGCACTATGGCATGCATAGGATCTTTTATGTTTGAGACCATTGTTGAAGCCACTATGTTTCTTCTCATTTTGAGTCATGCCACATCAGCAAAAAGAGGTCCTAGGGGCTTTACTCCATCCCCGTCATTGAGGTTGACCCTACTTTGAGGAGGCAGCTTTTCCACAGTCATCTTTTGAATGCCTTCCAGCCTAGGGGGCTCATTTTCTGGCACTTTGTTTGACAGTGCTTCTCTGCCATTCATAAGCTTTTCAATGGCTAATTGTTTTGGTAGTGGGCTTCCAGGTCCCTGTAGTCTGTTTTAGTCTGGAAGTTTGCCCGAAACCTGCCTACCATGGGTGGCCCTGCTGGTATCTGAAATACCTCCCAGTGGCATAGCAACATCCAGGCCCCTATAGCACAAACAACCTGACGTGAGGGACTCATTTTATAGTAGAATTGAAAATGCAAGGCCATGCTAGATGTCCTGTTTCTCTGTCAGAAATGACATGGAAAGCATGGAACCTGCTGTGAAAGCCTTTGTACACAGGTTGATTACTTTTAGCACACTCCCTGGGCTTTAGCAAAAATCTTGATGAAGCTGATAGGGCAGTCTGTCCATCAATCAGATATGATCCAATAGTCTAATCATTTAACCATTCATCTTCATAGCTGATCTGTCCATGTAGACATCCATACTTATTAAAGGAACATAAAACCAAAAGTATAATTTTGTGTTAGCTGGAGGGAAGCCACCTGATGCAGTATGTATAAAGAACATAGACTTTTTTGCCAGTAGGCTCTGATTTTAAAATATTGACTCTGACACTTACTAGGTATTTGATCTTGGGCAAGTGCCTATAGTCTTCTGAGCCTGTTTCCTCACCTCTGCAATACAAATTAGGGAGAAGACCTGCCTCCAAGTGTAGATGTGAAAATTAATTAAGTTAATCCTAATATATGTAAATAAAAAGTTGAACAAATAGACATTCCCAGTAAGAGATAGCTATTATCATTATCTGATGAGGATTAAATGAGATAATGTGTATAAAATGCCATTACTTTATCCATGCAGTAGGCAAACATGTTGGTTCACCCTTCCTCTTGTCAATAGCCAGAATGTAACTATATGTCATAGAGTAGACATTTATATTAGTATGGTATATAAATGTATAATCTCTAGGCTTGAGGACTGAGAGACATTCTTTACTTTTTAATCATAAACTGTAAGATATCCTGTAAAAACAAATACCTGGCTCTGTTGTTTTGCATAAAAATGTTGTTTCTCAGTTAGCTACAATCTACTGGGCACAATACACTATCCTAGCATAAAATAGGCAGTAGAAGTTTGGCCACAGTGGCACATGCCCTTAATCTCAGCTACTTGGGAGGATGCAGGAAGATCATTTGGGATTAGGAGTTTGAGGCTAGCCTAGGAAACAGAGTGAGACCTTGTCTCAAAGAAACCCCCGACTATACTAATATTTCACTCTAGAAAAGTAAAAGTAATTATGGGGCTATACCTCAGTGATTTAGCACTTGCCCAGCACTGCAAAAAATAAATAAAATTTAAAAAAATTTTAAATAGATAGTTGTTGTTTGGTGCCATCGAGTCAGTATCCAACTCATAGCAACCCTATGTACAACAGGTGAGGCACTATTGTCAGTGATTCTCTGCTATTCATAGGGTTATCAATGGCTAATTGTTTTTTGGGAGTGGGTTGCTGGGTCCTTCTCCCAAGCCTCCAGCACCTGGTGTTCCCAGGCGGTCTCCCATCCAAGTACTAACCAGGCCTGGCCCTGCTTAACTTCTGAGATCTGAAAGGATTGGACACTACAGTGGCACAGCTGCAGGCAAAATAGGTAGTAGAGAGGAGTTAGATCATTGCCTTGTTCAGCTATAACTCTACCACTTACCAGCTTCTTGCCATGCAAACTAATTAGACTTCAGTATTTTCAGTTGTAAAGTGGGGATAGTGAGCTTACTCTAAATCTTTTATGAAATTTACCTGAGATGAATTACAAGGGATTTAGCACAATGCCTGCACATAGAAAATACTCATGTTACCTATTCTGTTACTTCAACATTATTATTTTTTATTAATAGGCATAGTCTTGATCAGAATAGTCATACTTTGGCATTATAGGTACTGGCCAACCCAACTACATTTAGCCCTGAAAAGTCTTTCCAGAGGTGTTATCCAGGAGCAGTTTATATTGATATATTCCCTTAGTGCATTTTTAGGAATAAACATAACAGATAATGACCACTTGTTCAGCAATCCAACCTGCCCATTCACAATAACCAGCTGTAGATGCACATTATGCACTAGTAAAGACTAAAAAGCATTGCAGTATTATCTTTTGAACAGTACCATGTTTCATACAAACTAAAATGAAAGGTTTTCTGGTAGCAATAAAAGATTATAGCATTATACACTCACTTGAAAATTGTGAATATCTTTATCTTTATTCTCTTGGTGGGGAACAAATTCTGAAATTGGGCTTCCATCAAAACCTTGCCCTTAGCTTTCTGTTGTACAAACCAGATGTTATGGTTTAAATATGAAATGTTCCCCACAGGCTCATGTGTTTGAATGCTTTGTCCCCAGGTGGTGGCACTATTTTGGGAGATTGTGGAAACTTTAGGAAGTGGGATGTAGCTAAAGGAAGTAGGTAACTGTGGGGTAGATCCTTGGGTAATTATTCCTGGCCACTTCCTGTTACTCTCTCGGCTTCCTACCTTGCTATGATGTGAACTGAACTGATCCTCCATGCTTTTTCTGCCTTGATGGACTGAACCCTCTGAAACCATGAATCAAAATAAATACTACCCCCCTTAAATTGTTTCTGCCAGGTATTTTGATTACAATGATGCAAAAGTAACTAATATATCAGATAAGGAATTTTATAACTAAGCTTTCTTACAAGTTTAGAGAAAATTATGATATGCCTCAGTTACTTGATTTTGCATTTAGTATCTATGGAAACGCCTGCAGCCATAGCCCTGTGGAATCCGATCCCATCAGCTCTCTGAAGCTAAGCAGGGTTGGGCCTGGTTAGTATCTGGATGGGAGACCGCCTTGGAATACCAGAAGCTGTAGGCTTGGGAGAAGGACCCGGCAATCCCCTCCCAAAAATCAATCTGCCATTGAAAACCCTATGAACAGCAGAGAAGCACTTACAATAGTGTTTCCCCTCTGTTATACAGAGGGTCGCTATGAGTCAGATACCAACTCGACAGCACCTAACAACAACAACAACATCTATGGAAACACACTACTTTTATAGAGGCTACAGTTATCCACAAGCTACCTGGCAGGCTTAAGGAAATCCTAATTTATATAAGTGCATTAGATAAAGATGAGGTGACTATGCTAGGCTGCTTTAAGTTCCCCAGGCCTCCTCAAGGTAGTTCTTTATTTTTTTCCCCAAAGCCAAACTCTTGACTGCTTGACATGAAGTGTTCCTCTATCTTATGTAAAAGGTAACAAGTGACCATCTTTGACAGCATCTATTATTTTCCCTCCCTCTCATAGACATGTAAATTTTGATGATTAGCATTTAATCTATGTCTGCAATTTATAGTGGCAGTAATTATAAGTTAACAAATCTGGCACAATTTATTGAAGATCTAAATATGATATTGAAACCAAGGACTTAACATCAAAATTTTTATTTGTTTTGACTAATGTAACATGCAACTTGTTTGCTCACAATTGTTGGAAAGTTTCTCTCATTTAGTTCATAAATATTTGGAAAAACATTTGTCTCTTTTGAAGCATATGGAAGACAAATCAAAAATATACAATGAATCTGTGGAATTAAGAAAAATGTTTAAGAACAGAACAGAAGTTAAGATTTTCATTTTTACTCTTATTATTCTGAAAATTACATTGTAATCTCAATCTCATTGACACATATAACTGGTTAGCCTGAGGCTTTTGATTAAAAATGAGACCAAAAAATGAAACAAACAAAAAAACCCTCCAAATTTGTGAAGATGTTAGTATTTTGTGGGACATTAATCTCTTACAGGACTAGATTTACAAGCTAGTATTCATGACCCCACATCTCTTCCTCTCTAGCAGTGATAAGGCTTAAGTAATGCTGAGGAAGTCATTCCTTTGCTTTGCAAACACTTTTTATTGATATGGGCACAGTTTCCTTCTTCTGCCATCTAGATAGGAATCTGCAATGACCAGGCACTGACAGGGATGGAGTCGAGGTTGAAAGGAGAAGCAGAAAGAGAAATGCTGCCTGTTTCTTAGTTTTCCTGAAGGATCAATCACCTGATTACTTAGTGCTTAAGTTATTAAGAAATAAAAGGTCTTACTAAATTAAACCAAGGATTTCAGCTTACCATTCGTTACGTTTTACTTATTTTGTGAGCAATGGAATTTTAAGAAACTTTGAGGGAAAGAAAAGAAAATGTGAGATTTCTAAACCTAAATCCAAAAGAACGTGACAGCCAGTGAGAGATCTATACCCTTTTTCTGTAAAGGGACAGATAATAAATACTTTCAGCTTCAAGGCTATATGGTCTTTATGGCAACTACTCATCTCAGCTATTATAATAGGAAAGCAACCTAAGTAAATAGGTATGGTGGAGTTCCAATAAATCTTTATTTATAAAAGCAGGCAGCAGGCTGGATCATACTTTTCCAGCCCCAATCTAGAGTAAGGAAATTTATTGTCACAGACCATTTGATTTTGTGTGAAAAAAAAATGACTACAGGATTAAAAAATAAGTCTTCAGTGATGAGATTGTGGTTTTCTTTCTTCTTAACAGGTGAACATTATACCACTGATTGCCAAAGCAGATACAATTTCTAAATCTGAATTACAGAAGTTTAAGATCAAGCTCATGAGTGAACTGGTTTGCAATGGCGTCCAGATATATCAGTTCCCAACAGATGAGGACACTACTGCCAAGATCAATGCTGCAATGAATGTGAGCTCCCCATTGAATGTACATGTGCTCCACTCATGAAACCAAAACTAAACTTTGATTAACATGCTGCAGTAGTCCATCTTTTCTAAGGCTTCCCTTCCTGAGATTTGCATTACCTGTAGTCAATTATAGTCTGAAAATATTAAATGGAAAGTTCCAGAAATAAATAATTCCTAATTTTTAAGTTGTGTGCCATTCTGAATAGCATGATGAAATTTTATCACACAGGCATTGTGTCAACTGAAATCATCCCAAGGACAAGTATAGTACAGTAAGGTATTTTGATAGAGACCACATGCACATAATTTTTTATACAGTATGGTTGTAATTGTCCCATTTTATTATTAGTTATTGTTAATCTTTTTCTGTGCCTAATTTATAAACTCTCACAGACATGTATATATAGGAAAGAGCATAGTACATCTATAGGATTGTGCATTGTCCATGGTTTCAAGCATCCACGGGGGATCTTGGAATGTATCATCTGTGAGTAAGGAGGGACCACTCGGATATATTTTTCACTTGAATTACCCAAAAAGATTTCAAACAAGATAAAATGTCAAAAGGTCAAGCAGAAAAATAAAACATTTTTTAGTTGGACAAAGAGTAATGAGAATATATTTTTATGTCTATTTCCCTTCCTGCTTTCTCCTGAATAAAGTGATACCATTTGTGAGGCTAGGCTATACCTTTTGTGTAACCATATTTAATTGCCTTAAAAAGATACCTTTTTGTCCTATTTTAAACATTTGATAAGACTATGCAGCTTCCCTTGGAATGCTATAAAATATTAAATCTTTAAGGACATATCTTAAAGCTAATATTGATGCTCATCTACCCTTATAGTGTCACATGTACATATAAAACATTCACCAAACTTTTAGTTTAATGTAACTAAGATGACTAAATTCTTTATTTTACTTTCCTCAGACTGTCACATTGCTGAACTGTCGGGTTGTATTTTGAAAGATCATGGGTTTGTCACTCAGACAGACTTAACCATATGTTCTGTGGAACTTATTAACCTCCTTGAGACTGTTAACTTATTTATAAAAGTAGATGAATAGTACTTAAGGATTGTTGTGAAGATTAAGTACCTAATGATGGCATTCAATAATTGCTAATTCCCTTTTTTCCCTTTACTAATTTTTCATATACTACATATATTAAGAAAATCTAAACTAAATCTGTAAAAAACTTTAATGTAAATAAAATGATCTTGATTCCCATATGTTAAGTTGTCTTTATATCTAATTTTATTGCATGTGCTGTCCAGGAATAATTTGTTTGGAAAGGCATACTTTGACACTAAATAATGTCAGTTACTAAATATTAAGCATAGTACTTAATACTTTTTACATTAGACTTTTCCCAGTATCAGTCTTCAACTTTACACAGAATCATTTACTATCAGCCTCTGAACTGAGCTATTGAATTTAGTTCAGAATCTCCCTCCTATACTAATTCTTCATAATCTGATCTTTGTAAATCCCATCCTTCCTAATCTAGGTTGGATTGTATCTCCCTGCTCCCAGTAGTCTCTTGCTCCTTTCAATTTCTATAGCATTTTCTATGCTAGCATCAACTTGGAACTTTATATATTATTTTATATTAGTAGCATATATTGATGATGTTGTTGTTAGGTGCCATAGAGTCATTGTCCAACTCACAGGGACCCTACGTACAACAGATGAAACATTATTGTTGGTGCTTCTCTGCTATTCATAGGGTTTTCAGTGGCTGATTTTTTTTTGGGGGGGGGGGCGGCGGTAAGTGGGTTGCCAGGTCCTTCTCCTAAGCCTACAGCACCTGGTGTTCCCAGGTGACCTCCTATCCAAGTACTAACCAGGTCCAACCCTGCATAGCTTCCGAGATCTGATGGGATCGGACGCCACAGTGCTATGGCTGCAGGTAGCATATATTAATACATATACTAAATACAGGTGTATGGCTTAATTATATATATTATACAATATGTATAATTTCTTTAATGTTTGTCTTTTAGGGCAAAGATAATGTTGGTGAAAATGACATCTACACTAATTTTTTTTTTTTATTTTTGTGTTCTAGTAACATAAGACCTTGAATGTGGAGGATACTCAGTAGTTAATTTTCTTTACAGGACCCAAAAATGACTCTTGTAGAACAGTTAGTACATATTTAAAGCCAAGTTTTAAAATCAGAAACAGCAGGTCATTTGATTTTAATATTAATAGATTTGTTATTTAATAATGTATTCTCTATTATTTTCATATATTGGTATGTTGTTGTTAGGTGCTGTTGAGTTGGGTCTGACTCATAGCAACACTCGCAGGGTTTTCATTGGCTGATTGTTTGGGGGTTGCTTTGAAAGTGGGTTGCCAGGTCCTTCTCCTGTTTTTTCAGAGCTGACGATCAAACCTGGGTCCTCAGGGAATGCAGAGCAGGCGCTTTACCAATTGAGCTAAACCTCAGCCCAACATTGGTATGAGAAGATTGATATTATGGTTCCTTTTCAGGAACATTTGCCATTTGCCGTTGTAGGAAGTTTGGATGAGATAAAAATTGGAAATAAGATGGTCAAAGCTCGCCAGTACCCTTGGGGTACTGTACAAGGTAAATGAGATAAATGATGACTTGAAATATCTACATTGCCTAGTAATCTCAGTTTTACCCCATATGTTCTTTGAGGTGATGCTTATTTTGGGTCATGATTGGTTATCACAGGAGTTGGCCATGTATCATTCAGGCCAGAGTCTGTAGAGGCCAACAGAGCCTCTGCATTCTCATTATGTCACACCTATGTTATCTTCTCTGGTTATACTCAGAAGGTAGGAAGCACCGGTGTGTACTTCAATCAAAATTTGGATTCTTTATTTTTGAATGTTGAGGATCCAATGAGTGACCTTAAGCATGGTGGGCAAGTACTCAGTAACTACAAGTCCAGCCCTTGACCAAAATTTAAATGTGTAAAGTAATGTTTAAACATGATTCATAGAATAATTACCACTTAACTGTAGAGCTATCTTGTAGATATAATTTTTTTTCTGATCAAAGTATTGCTAGGCTGTTTCCAAAATGAGGCAGTTAGGCAACTTAAAAAGTCCAGTTGACATTTACATTATTTATCTAGCATTATAGCAAGTAAATAATTAATGCTGTCTGGTTCATTTGTTTGTTTTGTTTGTTTTGGATTTCCGAGATAGGATCTCACTATGTAGCCCAGGCTGTCCTAGAACTTTTGATCATTCTGCCTCAGCATCCTGAGTGCTGGGATTATAAACCTGCACCACCATGGCTAGCCTTTTTTGTGATGCTAATTAGTGAGGAACAGATTACCCCTACTATTACTTGTTTCCAAATGCTGCTTTTATTAAATTGACACGATTTGGGGGGAGAGATTGAAATAGTCTCTCTCTGGAGCCCAAGCTGACCTGGACCTTAAATATCCTCCTGCCTCCACCTCCAGAGTACTGGGATTATGGTGCACACCTATACCTGGATGAGAGGTTTTTGTTTTAATAAATGGAAAATATTGGAAATAGAAAAGTCACATTTTAAATGTATTAAAAGTATAAAATAAGAGCTGGGTGTGATGTACCTCTAATCCCTACTACTTGAGAGGCTAGGGCAGGAGGATTTCAGGTTTGAGACCAGTTTCAGCAACACAGTAAGACCCTGTCTTGAATAAGTATATAAATAAAGGTAATAATTGCACTTGGGACTGTTGGTCACAGTAACATGTATTTATTTGTAGTCCTTTTAGGCACTGTCTATGTAGAAGGACCATGTAAATGTATTCACTTATTTTGAAGAATGTCTATTATAGGTTACTAAATATAGTATTATAGAAAAAGAATTGGGTAAACAGAACATGTATAGATGGTATTCTTAAACTTGCAGAATTTACTAATTTGAATTAAAATAGCATTACATATTCTTTTTAAAGCACTGTGTGAAATGTTCTGAGTATGATTTGTAAACTACTAACAAAATATGAGTGAAATAAGTTAAGCATGTAGTAACATAATAAAATATATTTCTTTCCTATTTCCTCTTTATACGTTGGCTACTAAAAGCAAATCTCTCAATCTGTTAATTAACATTGTCTGTGCTATAATGTGTATAATACAAGAGTTTCTTCCTTGGTTACTTGTATAAAATAATTATAGCAATTAATCAGATTGATCATTTTGCTATGTTATTTCACATGTTTTTATTTATTTGTCCATTTGACAAACACTAGTTTTGTGCCAGGAATTAAAAACCAGTGTCATTCTTTTCCTATTTTTTTCTGGCTAGTGGAAAATGAAAACCACTGTGACTTTGTAAAGCTTCGGGAAATGCTCATTTGTACCAACATGGAGGACCTGCGGGAACAGACCCATGCTAGGCACTATGAGCTTTACAGGCGCTGCAAGCTGGAAGAGATGGGCTTCACAGATGTGGGCCCAGAAAGCAAGCCCCTCAGGTAAGGGGGCTTCCTCAGGAATCCAGCCAAAGGGGATGGTAGATCCAGTTACTCCTTTTTATATATCTAGAATAATGGAAATGTGTTTTTGGAAATCTCCCCAAACCATGAAATAGATTTGTTTGACAGTGAGCAATTATTGTGCTCTAATCAGCTAACTCCTTGTTTTTAAAGGGTCTTTAAGTCTCCTTTTCTGACTTGAAAGGAGTTAAGTTGAGGGAAAACCCCATGATTTCAGTACATGCTTACATGAATAACTGAAGGAAAACACTCATTATTTGGTCTTATTTTTGTATTTGTCTGAAATAGACAAAAGTATATTTAACTTATCACATACAAAAAAAGTTCAACCAAAAATTGTATTAAATGACCTAAAACTTTGTCAGTTGGGTTTTATCCTGAAGAATGTTTTGGAATGACTGAAATTTAAGTTTGAATTTGAATTATTTCTTACAATATCACCACGTAGTTATAAGAATTTCAGAACTGGAAACCGTCATGCTCAATGACTAGAGCATTTAATGTTGTTTAAACTTCTTTGGTAACATTATAGGTGATATATCCTTGACTTTTTAATTATATTAAGACATGTATACACAGAAAATCTTAATCATTTTTGTACTGAATTACATCTGTTTGGATGTAGCATTCTAGGTAGGTTTTGCATGGAGGAATCTGTGGGTAAACACTATTTTGAGTTTTTTATGATATCCAGGACTCCTTTCCATCACCCTGTTTAAGGGTCAGTCATCTCCCTAGCTTTGTGCAGGGAGGGCACAACAGGAATGAGCAGGAGGCTCCAATCAGGGCTGCATTGACATCTGACCTTGAGGAAGATTTAATCACAGATGAAGTTAAATTTTAAATTTCATTAATGTTTTAGTTTCTGGTAGCATAATAAATTAAGGATTGTATGGATTTAACTCTTCCTCATCAAATTCAACAGAAGGAGGATATGGCAATCCACTCCCAAGGCAGTCCCAAAATAATCAGCCATTGAAAACCCTATGAGGGTTGCTATGAGTTAGAGACAACTTGACGGCACCTAACAACAACATCAGCTTAGATTGGGGAGCAGCTAAGATGGCAGACAGATAACACCCGCTGTGAGTCACAGAGAGGCAGGAGAGCCTAAATAATGGCTTAGAACTAATGTTGATCAGTCAGACAGAGAAATAAGTTAGACAAGAGCTAGAGGTATACACACACACACACACAAAAAAAAAAAAATCCTAAAGAATAGGTGAATATCATTAACAGTGGAGGAATTCTTGAAAGGGGAGAAGGAATCAGGGTGGCAGGTCAGTGAGAGTGCACTACCAGAAATGTGGAGACCTGCCCCAGTGGGAAGAGAAATCATCAGCTACACAGAGCTGGTTCGCCAGAATGCCCACCAGCAATTCGTCTGGCAACAGGAGGATTGTGCAGAGGGTGAAGAGATTCCAGAGGTCGACGAGATGGAAAACCAAAAGTAGAGAACTAGAGAAACCACTGTGCTGACCCCCGTCCTCGGACTCCAGAGCACAGAGATCCTACAGCCCAGGAGAAAATTCCATGCAGGCATCAGGATCTCAGATCCCTGGAGGAGTGCAGCTCTGACAGCCCGCCAACATTCTGCCAGAAGATGCAGATAGCACTTCCCAAGAGGAGCAGCTGGTGAGTGATTCTTGGTCACCAGGTACAGTCCCAGCTGTGTCACAAACCCACTGGGGGCTGCACAATATCATCCCACCCACTGCAGCATGGGAGCCGCCAGCGAGTGCAGTGAAGCTATAGACAATAGGATAGGACAGAGGGCACCCAGATTCCAAGTGAGTGGCCTGAACAGCTGCCATTCCCTCTCCAAGGAGCCCCTAACAGCGCAGTTCGCCACAGCAAAAATGGGGTGAAGCAAGACCCACATGGAAGCACAGGACCCAGATTCACTGGGGGCAACATATCATCATCCCACCCAGTGCAGAGGGGGATCAGTGACCAAGCAAGGCAGCGCTCCAGAACCATGAAAGGACAGGGGTCACCCAGACCCTCAGTGCATCTGCCATTCTCCTGCTGTAGAGATCCTAGCTGTATAGCCAGCAGCAAAACAGCAGGTCTCACACAGGACCACAGGCCCCAGATTTACTGAGGGTAACATAATTCCATCCTGCCCACTGCAGTGGGGGATCCCAGAGCAAATGTAGCAGGGCTTAGGTCACGCAAGAATGCAGTGAGCCCGGCAGAGTGATCTGGCTCACCATCAACTGCTGTTGCCCCTTGGGCTGCGCTCTCTGGGCTAAGATCTCAGCGTCCGAGATCCACAGGGGAGCCAGGGGTCTTGGAGGGGAGATGGGGCACATGCTCCTTTTCTGCTAGTGTAGCACAGGTGGAGTACCCCACAGGGCGGGTCACCGAGAGCATCCTGAAATCTAGGCTAGCCAAAAAAACTGATGTAGACTCTCCACCATCATCCCTTGCTGGAGGCTCACTACCCAGGAACCCCTTCTCCCAGACCTGCCAGCTTTCAGTGTGAGGGCAGGGCAGAGTGGTGAGAGAAAAGTGCCAGACTTCCATCACCATCCAACCTCAAAAAATCGTGAGAGGGTGATTATTCATATTCCAAGCAGGAGGAACCCAACTCTTAGAACAAGAAATGGGCAAGCCTCAACATAAGAATTACAAAAAACATGAAAGGACATGCTGGATGCAAAAAACCCACATACCAAAGCCTCTCAACAGACAAACACCAAACAATCCCAAATTTCTAGAGATGTCAGAATCAGAATTCATAATTCTAATTATCAATATGTTAAGAGATACCAAAGCTAACACCACCAGCACCCTCCAAATTCTAGAGAAAAAGGTATCTCATCTGGAGTCTGTACTCTCCTCAAAGCTAGAAACAGTCAGAAAAAACCAAGCTGAAATCCTTGAGATGCAAAGCAAGTTGAATAAATTAAACTCTGCAACAGAATCCTCATCTTTGAGACTGGACAAGGCTGAACAACTCAGATTCAGAGGAGTCAATACAAGATATAAAATACATGCAAAGCCAATTAGAAACAATGATAAAACAACATCAGATGGATTTCCAAGAGGCCTCAGACAGAATGAAAACACAAAATTTAAGAATTCAAGGTGTCCCTGAAATGGAAGAAAGGAAAACAAGAGGATTAAGAAACTTATTCTATGACATCCTCAAGGAGAATTTTTCAGAGCTAATCCAGGATCTGGATACTTATACAACTGAATCATTCAGAACCCTACCCAGAGTAGAACAAAACAGATCCTCCCTACAACATATTATTGTATGAGTGCTTACCTTGGACACCAGAGAAGCAATTTTGAAAGCAGCTAGGTAAAAACTGCAACTAACCTTTAAAGGCAAACCCATTAAAATAACTGTGGACTTCTCCACATCAACATTGAAAGCTAGAAAGGCCTGGACACATAATTCATGTTCTGAAAAAGAACAACTTCCAACCAAGAATACGATAGCCAGCAAAGTTATCTTTGAAAATAGATGAGGAGTATAAGACATTCCCATGATATTGGTACATTCAAACGATTTGCAACCACCAAACCTGCATTACAGAGGATCTTCATTCAGGTGCCACATACAGGTGAGATAAGTCAGCCCTACATAGAAGATCAAAGAAAGGAACAGTTAACATGAGAGGAAGTCAAAAAAGCAATAAAGTAAGCATGAATCAGAAACCAACAAGTGAGGGCTGGAGTCAAGATGGCGGACAGATAACACACACCTTCTGTTCCGGAGCAATAAGAAGCCTCGATTAGGGGTTTAAAACTCAAATTGAATAAATAGAAACAGAGATAATTTAGTTTGAGAGATAAAGAATGAAACTAGGCGTACACTGAAATTAAGGATTAGGCTTCAGAGGAGCTACACAGTGGCCAGCAGCGGGACTGCCG
>VMDO01033560.1:0-17812 GCA_007922755.1 Pedetes capensis
CGGGTCCTCTCGGCAGAGTCATCCCAACCAGGAAAGCAAAGCAGTCTGCTTTGACCGCAGAAAACGGATCCCGACGAGGTGGAAGAAATCTTTTTAATTAAATAAATTAATATTATCTCTTATCAGAATAGATTGTAAATATTGCTATGATGAGGCCCCCGGGGTCCAGGGTTCCTGCCGCAGAAGGCTCCGCCCCAGCCACGGAGGGCCCTGGGCGGTCTGGGGGAGGATGGAGCAGCGTCGGATGCGGAACAGAACAGGAGAGGGCTCCTTGTGCCTCCCCGCAGGGCTCTGCGGGCACCCGGAACCAGGCCCCCCTCGGCAGAAGAGACAGCTCGGCGCTCCGCGGCGGCTCCCCGGGCACCGAGGCTGCGGGCGGCTCACTTGCACGTGTACATCTCCGTGCGCTCGCTGCACGTGTTGCACTTGACGTAGCAGCACCAGTGGAACTTGCAGTTGCACTGCCACACGCGGGCGTACTGGTGCGTGTTGTAGCCTCGGCCGCAGCACATGAGGTCGCAGCCGCTGGCCTGGGGCGCCGTCTTGTTGCAGGCGCGGCCCTGGGTGCCCACACTGCCCGTCACCGGGTCCTCCTCGCAGTAGTTGGGCGACTTCTCGATGTACACCAGGTCGGTGTCCATGGGCTTGCGGTAGGACAGGGGCTTCTTGATCTTCAGGAAGGTGGGCCGCTTGTTGCGGCTGGCGCGCACGGGCTCCACGTGGACAGCCTCATTGTACTTGTCCTTGAGCACATAGCCCAGCTCCCGGAACTGCGGCAGCGTGGTCCAGCACGTCTTGGTGGTGCAGGAGCCCGAGACGCCGTGGCACTTGCACTCCAGCTTCATGTTCTCCTCCAGGATCTGTGGGGCGGGCGGGGAGGAGCACAGCGGGTCACTGCAGGCAGCAAGGGGGGCGGCCCCGCCTCCCACCCTCCCACCCGACGCCCCGCCCCACCTGGCCAGTGGGAGCTTTGGTGCTTCTTCTCATGCAGGAAACTTGGCCCTGGACTCCACCCCCTCTCACCTCCACAGCCTCAGCGCTGTGCCTCCACCCTGGACTTCGGTGCCCTGCTTGCCCCTCTGCTCCTGTGTCTCCCCAGTTTGGTGCCGAGAACAGCCCAGCCTAGAGCATGCATGGTTTCCCTTTGGCCTGCATAGGTCCAAGGTCAATGTTGAACCAGTGTTTAAAACCGGGGCAGGCCCACTTTAACAGGTCGGCTTCCAGGTTCTCTAGACCACCCGTGACATCAGGCAACACTGTTGTTCTTGTTAGGTGCCGTCGAGTCGTATCCGACTCATAGCGGCCCTCATAGGGTTTTCAGTGACAGATTGTTTCTGGATTGCCTTGGGAGTGGGTTGCCACGTCCTTCTCCCATTTTTGCGGTGCTGGAAATCGAACTTGGGACCTCAGAGACTGCAGAGCAGCGCTCTACCAACTGAGCTAAATCCCAGCCCTCAAGCAACACTAGGGTGATAAAACATTCAATAGCTGTCGCAGTTGGGCCCTGACCTACAGGCATAGAAGATGGCCCCGAAAGCCAGCGGGGCTGAACCTGTATCCCGACTCCTTGCACTGCTCAGACACTGCTGGGGGCATGAAGACCAGGCCCGGCATAGTGGACCAGGTCTCAGTGTCTGCAGAGAATGAGGACGCACACACCCCAGTGGAGACATCTCACTTCCAAGGCGCGTGCCCTCGGGAACCACACTGCGCGTGCCAAGGAACTGTCGTGTCCCTAACCGCTCCAACCTGGGCACCGTCTAGACTCCTGTCTGTGGTGCAATGGATAGATGGTGGACCGTGCACAGTGCAGTGACAACCAGTGGCTACAGCAAGCCCCACGACCAGGAACCAGCCTCAGAAATACAGTGGAGGGAAAGATGGTCACAAAGGATTTGCCCAGGACGGTTTCACTTAAATCAAGTGCAAAGGCAGACAAGATTGAATTATGCAGGAACCCATCCAGGGGGTGACAGTGTAACTGGTTAGAAATAAAGAGAGGAAGATCATGGGCAGCAAGGGGGAGGGACTGTGGCTGACCAGAGTCACTGACCAGTCTTCTAGAGGGGTAGCCATGTCCTCTTCCTTGATACAGATGACGGTTTCATGGGTCCCCCTTACATTTATTCCTTTAAATGAACACATGCTCCCTATACTGTGTGTGACACAGAGAGAGGGGGAGAGGGAGAGAAAGAGAGAGAGGGAGCCGGGTGCGTTGGCGCACGCCTGTCATCCCAGCGGCTCGGGAGGCGGAGGCAGGAGGATGGCAAGTTCGAGACCAGAGGCAGTCAGCGTAATTTAGCGAGACCCTGTCTCAAAAAGTAAAACAAATGGGCTGGGGCGCAGCTCAGTGGTCCAGCACTTGCAGAGCATGCAGGCGCGAGGCCCTGGGTTCAACCCCAGTACTGTGGGGGGAAAAAGAAAGAGAGAGAGAGAGGGAGGGAATGAGAGAGGGTGTGTCAAGGTCTTTCTGTGTAGCCTGGAACTCACTGTGTAGCCCCGGCTGGCCTTGAACTCTCGTTGGTCCTCTCGCTTCAGCCTCCTGAGTGTTGGTGTCACAGGTGTGCCCCAGGCCCAGCCTCCCTGTGCCTCTTTGTACATACGTGGTATCTTGCAACTCACAAAAATGCAATGGGCATCATGGCCAATAAGCACAGAAAAAGATGCTCAGCATCAGTCAACAGGGAAAAGCAAACCAAAATGACAGTGAGAGACCACTGCACACATACTTGCTGTTGTTAGGTGCCGTCGAGTCTGTATCCGACTCACAGCGACCCTCTGTACAACAGGGGAAACACCATTGTCAGTGCTTCTCTGCTGTTCATAGGGTTTTCCATGGCGGATTGATTTTTGGGAGGGGGTTGCCAGGTCCGTCTCCCAAGCCTACAGCACCTGGTGTTCCCAGGCGGTCTCCCATCCAGGGACTAACCAGGCCCGACCCTGCTTAGCTTCCGAGATCTGACGGGATCGGATGCCACAGGGCTACAGCTGCAGGCGCACACATACTACTGTGGCTAAAATAAGAAATACGGACAACCACCAAGGCTGGCGAGAATGCAGGGACGTGGGAGCCCCTCACACTGCTAGTGGAAATGTATATACCTAAGTCAAAACATATGTTCATGTAAAAACTTGCACACAGATGTTCATAGAAGCATAATTCATAACAGCTAGAAGGTGTGTGTGGGGTAAAACCACAACTGTCCCAGCTGATGAATAGATAAACCATGTTGTTATTGTTAGGTGCCATCGAGTCATGTCTTGACTCATAGCAACTCTCATAGGGTTTTCAGTGGCTGTTTCGGGATTGCCTCGGGAGTGGGTTGCCACGTTTTTCTCCCATTTTTGTGGTACTTGGAATCGAACCTGGGACCTCAGAGACTGCAGAGCGGCGCTCTACCAACTGAGCTAAATTCCCGCCCCAAACAAACCATAGTATATCTATACAATGGAATATTAGCCACGAACAGAAATGAAGTCTAAGACGTGATGCAACATGAATGAATCTTAACACGCTAAGAGAAAAAAGCTGGTCACAAAAGGCCACACGTCACAAAAGTCCATCTATAGGTGACGCCCAGAACAGCCCATCTCTGTAGACAGGAGGTAGATTCTGGGGAGCAGAGGCTGGAGGAAAGGGCGCGGGCCCATGAAAGGGTAAAGACTTCTTTCTGAGGTGATGAGAGTTTAGTAAAGTTGATTGTGACCTCACCCCACCAAGAATGGCTGTTATTGAAAAGACAAAGATAAGCTGGGTGCGTTGGCGCACATCTGTAATCCCAGCGGCTTGGGAGGCGGAGCCAGGAGGATCGCGGGTTCGAGACCGGAACTCAGGGAAACCCTGTCTCAGGAAGTAAGGAAAAAAATAAAAGGGCTGGGGGTGTAGCTCAGTGGTCCAGCACTTGCAAAGCATGTAGGCGTGAGGCCCCAGGATCAACCCCCAGTACCACCAAAAAAAAAAAAAAAAGACAAAGATAACAGGTGCTGGTGAGGATGCCGAGGAAGGGAGCCCCCTGCGCGCTGTCCCTGGAAATGAGCACAGCTGTGTGGAAATCAACTTGGAATCTCCTCAGAAAACTCAGACTAGGACTGCCCAGGACCCGGCAGCCCCACCTCCGGGTGGAGGCCACAGGCCTTGGAGTCTCTGCGGCTGAGGGACCTCTGCACGCCCACGTTCAGCGCAGCATGAGTCACAATCGCCACGAGGTGGAAACCGTCTAGGTGGCCACCAGCTGGTAAATAGATAAGATAAACATGGCCTACATACACAACGGAACATATTTAGCTATAAAAATAACGGAATCCCGTCATTTCTGACAACATGGCTGGAACTGCAGATGAGCGTGCAAATCAGCGTGCGAGGCGAAGCAAGCCAGGCACCGAATGACAGGTACCTCGTGTGCTCGCTCATGCGTGCGATGGAGAGTTCGTCTCGGAGAGGGTGGGGGGAGAGGCTGGGAAGGGTAGGCAGGAAGGAGGGCTGGGGAGAAGCGCTTCCGTGGGTACTAAGTTGGAATTGGGGAGGAGAAATAAGCTCTGGTGAGCTATTGCCCGATAGGGTGAATGTGGTGGTGGTGGTGGTGGTGGTTAGGTGCCATCTGTTTCCGGGTTGCCTCGAGAGTGGCCTGCCACATCCTCCTTCCATTTTTGCAGTGCTGGGGATCGAATCTGGGTCCTCAGAGAGTACGGAGCAGTGCTCTACCAACTGAGCTAAACCCCAGTTCAGGGTGAATGAAGATACCAGTACTGTTGTTGTTGTTGTTAGGTGCCGTCGAGTCATGTCTGACTCATAGCGACCCTCATAGGGTGTTCAATGGCAGATTGTTTCAGGATTGCCTTGGGAGTGGGTTGCCACATCCTTCTCCCATTTTCGTGGTGCTGGGGATCGAACTTGGGACCTCAGAGACTGCAGAGCAGTGCTCTACCAACTGAGCTAAATCCCAGCCCACCAGTACTGTAGTGTCTGTTCAAAAAAGCAGGAAGAAATGGTTTTGGATGTTTTCACCAAGAGTCTAATGGCTGCATTGTGTGGGGTGTGAGTTATACCAGGAAAGCTGTTGTATTTAAAAAGGCGATGGCACCCTGGAAGGTTCTAGTGGGCGAGCAGTGAGTACCAGTGTGAGTGTCCTTGCCGTGGGGCCCCCAGCAGAAGGCTGGACTAGGGCCCAGTGCTGCCTTGGCGCCCGTCACCTCTCAGCACGCGCGAGCTCACCCTTTCCTCGGAGGCCTTGGTGGCCTCGACTGGACCCCCAGTCAGGTGACATCCAGCCTGACCTGCTGACTCTGCATTTTTGTCTGCATTGCGCCAGCGTAGTCACGGTAGCCCGCCAGCATTCTCCCCGAGGTGGGTAACTGCAGGGGAAGGTATGGAGGCTGCCCTATGGCCTTAGCCTGTGGAAGGGACTGAATTCTGCTGGGTGGCTTGCTCTCAACGAGAGCAAATCCCTACCTTGCGGTGTTCCCCAGTTTCTATGGGATAAAACAATACCGCCACCATAATACCACCAACATGGCTGATTTTAGACACCCAGCAGGTTAACACTTGGCTGGCAAATCCACATCTGCGCGTGGTTAGTTTTGCCAGTGGACAGGAGCGAGCCCCAGCTCCCCACTGGCCCAGGAGGGGATCAGCACACGGCCCGCAGCTGCCCAGGCCTGCAGGGTCTGCGCAGCTGCACTGGTGGCCGGCCTCTGGACACTATGAGAGGCAGAGGGCTTGGATGGAGAGGCCCTGCTCTGGAGGTCCCCTCCTGGGCTTCTGCTCCAGCTCCTTTCCCACACAGCCCCACCCATGCCACTCCCTGGGGACCCAGCCCGGACACTCACTTGCACCTCTCCAGCCTGGCGTGGAAGAGGCGCTAACCCTGTTTGCAGGGGAACAGAGGGCCATTTGTGGCTGAGTCCTGCTTCCAGGGCAGTGAGCTCTCACTGTGCCCTCCTTGGCCTCACCCTGCCGGGGGCCTGGAGGGCCACAGCAGCGGCTGCCATCTTGGCCTGCCACCTCTAAGCTTGCAGTACCACACACGAAGCTGCTGTGGAGTAACGCTCTCCCCAAGCCCAGCCAGGACCTGGGGAGCGCTGCGGGGTGGAAGGACCAGCAAGGAAAACTGAAGCAGGAGGAGCAAGGACGAGGCCTCCGAGGACGGGGCTGTGCTGCAGCCACACTGCAGCAAGGAGCAGCTAGGGCCAGGGAAGGAGGCAGCAGGCGCCTAGGCCTGCCGAGAGGGCTGGAGGGCAGAGGGACAAGGAGACAGAGCTGACTCCCCAGGGCAGCGAGGGCCCCAGTCACTGAGCTGAGCGGGGGATTGGGGTAGAGAGGCAGGTGTGGGGATGAGACCTGAGAACAGGCAGGAGGAAGACCATGTTGTGGGCAGCAAGGACATTCAGGCAGAGGGTGGCCAGGAAGAGTGGCCTGTGACCTCTGTCACCTGAAGTGCCCACAGGGGATAGCATGAGAGGAGCCCTGAGCACAATTCAGTCCCTCCCATAGGCTAAGGTGAGGGTAAGGAGCTGTAATTTCTGATGTAAGCAGCAGGTTGCAGAAGTATGGGATGGATGCGTGAGACTGAGAAGGACCGGAAGTTTTAGATGACCACAGGTCCAGTACTGGCTATGAGGTGGCCAAAAAGCTAACAGGAAGAATCCGTACTGACTGAGGTCCAGTGCGCACAATACGGGAGAAGGCTGTGGCGCTCCACTCCCAATGCAGTCAGCCATTGAGCACTCTAGGAAGGTCGCAACAAGTCACACCCGACTCAACAGCACCTAACAACAGTGCACACAGTGTGGGCTGGGCTTCAGCACAGTTGGTAGAGCGCTGCTCAGCACTCTCCTAAGGCCCTGGGTTCGATCCCCAGCGCTGCAGAAATGAAAGCGGGACCTGGCAGCCCACTCCTGAAACAATCAGCCAAGGAAAACCCTACGAGTAGCAGAGAAGGCCTGACATAGGCCAGCGTGGCACAGCACAGAGGAGTGGTTCATTCTGTCATTCACAGGGTTGCTATGAGTGGAAACGATGGCACCTAACGACAATGCTTGGATGGGCTTCCTTCATGATACCTAGAACTGGGCTATGCCCCAGCGGATGGGCACAAATAGCGGCTTGGCGTGGTGGCACACGCCTGTAATCCCAGCCCCTGGGAAGCGGAGGCAAGAGGATGGCCACTTCAAGGCCAGCCTGGGCTCCCTAGTGAGTCCTGCCTTAAAAGTAGGAACAGGTACGGCGTGTCTAGAGGAGGGGCTGGCGGGTTTTGGGGTCCTGAAGGCGACTCTATCAGTTCTGCAGGCCTCCCTGGGGCCCGGGCTGTGTGTCCAGAAGGCGGGAGGGGTGTCCAGGGCTGCAGAGCCTTCTCCACCAAGCTCTCTAGGACTTGTCAGGGGCTGCCAGGCAGGGGGAGCTCCCTGTCCCCAAGTGCATTCAGGCAGCAGCTGGGTCTCAGGGGTTCCTGCACCCAGGTGGGTGGGGCGCAGCTGAAGACCTCCTCTGGCCCCAGTGGTGCCCCAGACCTGTCTGGAGCAGCGGGAAGGATTCTCCGCACTCCCAGGAGGAATACCAGCCTCTTTCTGACCGGTCCCCAAGAGGGGCCAACAATGGGCCATGTGCCACCCAGGACCCAGCATTACTCAGAGTGGCGTTTTCAGGCCCAGAAGGGGTCTGAGAAGAAACTGGGTTCCAGAAAATTCCTTGATTCATCATGCCAAATAGGTACTATCCAAGCTGGCCCCTGGGGCTGTCCTAGACCCTCAGGGCTGCCCACAGGATGCAGGGTGAACTTCCTGGGGGAAGGTAAGGCTCTTGAGGGAAGGCAGATGGCACAGGACCCCCAGCTCCCATTTAGTCCATGCCACAGGGCACCCCTGTGGCCAGGGGTGTCTGTCAGCCTCCACAGCATTCAAGGGACATCTAACTATAAATCCCCAAAGCTTTTTCAGTATGGAATTTTGTGGCCCCAGGCCTGAGCCACCCTGAAGTGTGGGGAACTCTCCCACCCCTTGGCCTGGATCATGCTGTGCCTGCCCTCCTCCAGGGGTGCTGTTCCAGTCATCTCCCCGGGCCCAGCCTGGCCCAGGCCTTCCTGGGACCGCCTCCCCAGCAGGGTGCCTGGCGCTTCTCTTCAGTGCTCTGTTTTCTGGCAAGCCTGGTGTGGCCCTGGGCTCTGCACACATGGGCTCCTTGGCAGGGCTTGTCCCAGCCACAGAAACGGCACAGCTCCGTTGAGTGCTGATCCCAGTTCCCAGCAGGCATTGCTAAGAACAGGCTAAGATGTAGGCCGCTCAGGGCCAATCAGAACCAGGCCTGGGGATTTGGGGTGAACCAAAGACACAGCTGTTGGTTATTTCTCCGCAGATGTGAACAGGAGGGAATGCAGGGGTCAGAGCTGTGGCCAGGCGTCATTCCACCCCATGGGCTAACTGTGGCACCAAGAAAGCAGAGCTGGGCCATGGGAGGGAGTGAAGGGGGTGTGCAGCTAGTTCTGAGAATATCATTTGTGCCCCGCATCAACTTGGACCCGAATTCCTTAGCCCAGAATCCTTCAGTTCCAGGAATCCACGCATTCTCTCTGCTCATAAACCAGCTTGCTTTGAGTTACCCCAGCTTACAGTGTCTGCACTGGTACAGAAGCCTTTGCTCCTGTGCAGTGGAGATGCCTTTTGTAGAAGAGGCTGCTGGCCTCTACTGGATGTTTCAGGCCACAAGCAACCTGGAACTGCCTGGGCAGCTGTGGGCCGGTTCCCTTGTTAGGGCTGGGATTTAGCTCAGTTGGTAGAGCGCTGCACTGCAGTCTCTGAGGTCCCGAGTTCAATTCCCAGCACCGCAAAAATGGGAGAAGGACCTGGCAATCCACTCCCAAGGCAATCCTGAAACAGTTGGCCACTGAAAACCCTATGAGGGTTGCTATGAGTCGGATAATGACTCGACGGCACCTAACAACAACAACAACAACAACAAGAAGGAGGTCAGGCCCTACAGGGCTGGAGGTTGAGGCTCAGGGTAAGCTGGGCACCTGCTGCTTCCTCTCCCTCAGTCCCCTCTGAGGTTGGCCAGTCTGGCTCTTCTGTAAGGAGGGTCAACCCTGGACCATCTGCACCCTGGGCGATGAGCAATGACCCAGGCAATTAGAACCCACTGATACCTGGCAACAGAGCTGGGGTTTAGCTCAATTGGTAGAGCGCTTTCTCTGCGTGCTGTGAAACCCAGGGTTCCATCCCCAGCACTGCAAAAACGGGAGAAGGACTTGGTAGCCCACTCCCAAAACAGTCCTGAAATAGCCATTGAAAACCCTATGAATAACAAACAGAGGAGCACTGACAGTGCCCAGCATGACACAGCATCAGGGAGTATTTTGTTCTGTTGTACATCGGGTTTCTATAAGTTGGATCCGTCTCTATGGCACCTAGCAACAATGACACATGGCAGCCTGGTGTGACAGCAGGGATCTTGAAGCAGGAGAGCAAACACCAGTTGCAGAGCCAGGCAGCCCAAGAACCTAGGTTTAGATCCCTTCTATTGCCACCCTATGTCGGTGATGGTAGAGAGTCCCAGAGAGAACAGAGCATGCCCACTGCAGCCTGCCTGCCCTGAGCACAGAGGCTGCAAACACACGACATGGCCTACAACAGAGACCTGAGAGAACCACTTCTCTGTCTGTGAATGCTGAGGTGTGAGAGCATGATTCCTGGAGCATAGGCAGCTATATTGTGACCAATACGTACAAGAACCAGAGGCCAACAGGGTGACAGTGGCAGAGCGAAAGGGTAAAACCAACCTGTTCCCACAGAGATTGTTAAGCCTTTGAAAGAAACTACATCCAGACTGTGATTTTGTAAGGAAACAGAAACTCCTATTAGCAAAGCCATATCTAGTTTAGAATTCTCTTACTTGCAGCCAAATGCATCCTAAGTGACAACTTCCTCACTGTTCAGCAGAGGCTGGTCTTTCCTCAGGGGCATGGTGGGGACCATGAGGGCAGATGTTGGAGGCCTGAGGGAGTTTGTCTCCATTTGCTGAGGGTGGGAGGAGGTGGCCCAGTGCTGGACCGGCTGGGCAGGGGTGGAAGGAGCTGTCAGCGGCGCTGCTTCCGCCTCCACAGTGCTGTGTGGCGGCAGGAAGTCCTGGTCCCTCCCTGGCCTTGGTTCTCCCCAACCACTCAGTGAAGCAGCTACAAGAGGGTCTTTGAGAAATGAAGGGAAAGGAAAGACAGGGGTGAGGAGAGGCAGAGTGGCTGTGGTCAGCCACGTTCACCCAGATATCCCTGGGGAGGGGTCAAGCTCTGCGTCCTCCAGTAGCTGCGGAGACCTCAGGAAGTGGCCATCTCCCCACAGGCCCCGAGCCCCTCCCTCGCTCCACACTCCTCCTGTCCTTTCCCCTCTTCCCTGTCTTCCTGCTCCCTCCTCCCCCTCTTCCCCCTCCTGCGATCCACCCCAAGCTGCAAGCTGTGGCACTTTTCGCAGCTGTATTCCTCTGGGCAACTCAGATAAAAGAGGGAAAACAGCTTCTTTCTTTCTTCTTCTTCTTCTTTTTTTTTTTTTCCTGTAAACATTTGGGGTATTTTCTCTTGGGTCCCATTCTTTAGCTCCTTCTGGATGCACTGACTTCCGGCCAGTGTTCCCACTGGGCTCAGGTGGGGTACAGGGCACGGCGATGCCTAGGAAAAGGTTCCAGCCCATGCCAGAAAGAAGGTTCCTGGTGGAGACTGGGGCTCCCGGAAGGCAGGTTACAGCTGCTCAAGCAACATCCACGGCTCCCTGCTGTCCCGCGGCCCTGCCCGACTCTGGGTTCTTGTAGGACGGCAGGCATTGTGGACACAGGTCCTCATCCCCAGACTCGTCTTTCTAGGCTCCCTGCCCCAGTGCAGCCAGACCTTGCCGCACGCTTAAACACCCACGGCCCGAGCCCACGCAGCCCCGGGGGGGCACCCCACCCTCTCCCACCCTCTCTCACGGCCCCGCCGTCTCCCACTCTGCTCCCCCCACCGCACACTGCTGTGTGTTTCCACTCATGGTCACACGCCCGCCTCCTCCTGTTCACACGCACACACCAAACCTTCAACTGGGTGCCCCCACCCAGGTGGCAAAGGTAGCAAGTGAGCCACCGCCCACCGCTGGGTGCCGGCCAGGTGGTGCTCAGCGCCCACCGGGGCCCTCGTGGGGACTTACGGCAGCAAGGGCCATTTCAGAGAAGACCGCACAGCTGAGCACTGCCTGGCCCTTCTCTCTCCTCGGCTGAGGAAGGGGCAGGGCGGGGCCTGGGACTGTGGTCAAGAGGGGCTCTGGCTGACTCCCACCGACGGCAGCAGGCCCTGGAGCCCACGTCATCTGCAGTTTCTGGAGCATCGGTGAGGGGGCCCTGGTGTCCGCCCACCCAGTGAGCCCCTCACGGCCATGGGCTGGGCCCAGTGTGGCCAGGCAGGCAGAAAGGCGTGTCCTCCAGCCTGGGAGGCGGCCGCCCTCCTGGATCAGTCTGCGCTGGGAAGGAAGGTGGCTCCCTGCAACCTGCCTGGAGGGCGTCCTCGAGAAGCTGGACGGGTGGGGTGTCCAGGAGGCCTGCCACCCAGGGATCTGGCCCAGATCGGTGGGCAGAGTGACCTGCCATACGGGCTGGCGGCTGGGGTGGAGACCGAGCAGGGCTGACTGCTGGCTCAGTCCCCGCCCTCTCCCTGGCCCCGCCCACTCCACCCTGGCCGCCATGGCCTCCTTCTCTTCCGTGTCCTCGCAGCCTCTCTCGCAGGACACTGCCCCAGCCCTCCCCACCCCTGCCCTGCTGTGCTTTGCTCCCTCAGTGCCCCCGTCTCTGGCACAGCCCGCCTCTCCTCTGTTGGAGCTTTGGTGTCTCCAGTGGGACATGAGCGGCTTCAGGGCAGGGCTTTGTTCTGCTCTGCCTGGCTGTGTCCCTGGCACCTCCACTCGTGGCAGGGACGTTGCCAGGGCTCAGGCAGTACCTGCTGAATGAGTGCCTGGCCAGCCAGAGTAGCCGAGGGCCAGAGCAGGTGTGAGGAGGCGGGGGCGTGGCCCTGAGCTGGGCGCTGGGGCCCAGGGGAGCTGCGTACAGTAGGGAAAGCAGGGCGTGCACAGGGACCGCGTGGACAGGCAGGCGTGGGCGGGACAGAGGGTCCCTTAGATGGTGTTGGGGAAGCTCCCTCAGGTGGCCACACCAGCTGCAGTGAGAGGGTGTCGGGTGGCGGGGCAGGGCTTCAGCTGGTTCTACAGGCCCTGCCTCTGCAGGGCGAAGAGGTGCAGCCAGAGAGGACAGCCAGGACCGGACTGTGCTGGCGCAGGCCCTGTTGCTTTGGGCCTGTGGCAGCCCAGGACATCATGGCAGGAGCACATGGCAGAGGAAGCAACAGCTAGGAAGCAGAGAAGACAGGAAGGGGCGGGGCCAATATCCCCGCCAAGGGCACCTCCCAGGGACCTGACTTCCTCCCACTGGGCTGCACCTCCCAAGGTCCCACCACACCCCCACAGCACTGGGCGCCCGTGCCAGCACAGTCCAGTCCCCGCTGCCCTCTCTGGCTGTGCCTCTCCGCCCTGCAGAGGCAGGGCCTGTAGAACCCGCTGAAGCCCTGCCCGGCCATCCGACACCCTCTGACTGCACTGGGCCAGGCTGCAGCTCGCGCTGGAGCGTTTGTTACTCTCTGACAATAGATGTTCTGAATTTGATTATGTGGGCTCCATAGAGGCAAGGGCCATACCTAATCCCAGAGCCTTGGCAGATGCAGGAAGACACGCACCAGCCAGGCAGAGCTGCCTGGGTAGTCAGCCACCATCCGCCAGCCGACCAGGTCCCAGCCAGTACTCATGGCACCCATGGATCTGCATTGCCCTGACCAGCGAGAGCACAAAGAACCCTACTCCTCACACCTGCCTCGGTCTAGTGTCTGGTCCTCTCTTGGCCAGAGGCCTAGGCTTGTCCAGGGACAGCTCAGAGGTGGCTTCCGAAGATGTGGGGTGCCCAAGCACAAGCGCAGTGCAAAGGTCAGACCAAAACACACGTCCACAGACCTTGTCCACAAATGCTCATAACAGCCACAGTCACAACCGCCAAAAGGTGGCCCTCAGTGGACACGTGGATGATGAAAATTGATTTGCAAGGTGGAGTCAACCCTTCCCCACCCCACAGAAATGGAACTGAGGGGCCACGGGAAAGAAACGCTGAGGCTGCAGCCGCGGGCTTCAGGAGGCCCCTGGCCTCGCCATTCCCTCAGCACCTGACCACAAGACAGTCCTCCATGACCTGGAGACCAGTGCGTGCCTGCCCATCAGAGCTCCACAGTGCCCACCAGCACCCAGAGTGCCAGTGGGCCTTCTTTCAAAGTAACTCGAGCAGACTTCTCTGTCTGACTAGAACTCCCAGCCTTCCCTTTGTGCTCACAGGCCAGAGGCCACCCTGGCCTGCGCATGTGTGGCCCAGATTACAATCTTACTATTTGTTCATTCCCACGTAAGAGTTCCTCCACTGGCGATTTTTCTCTATATTGTTGCCTGACTTTGACATTACAAGCCATGGAATATTCTTCAGTGAAAGGGAATGATTTGTTGTTGTTGTTAGGTGCCGTCAAGTCGGGTCCAAACCTCAGCCACTCCATGTACAACAGGCGAAACACACTCTGATGCTGTGCCATGCTCACCACTGTCTGTGTTTCTCTGCTATTCACAGGGTTTCGATGGTGAATTGTTTTTTGGAAGCGGGCTGCCAGGGCCTCCTCCCTAGCCTACAGCACCTGGTGTTCCCCGGCTGTCTCCCATCCAAGGAATAAAAAGGCCGACCCTGCTTAGCCACTAAGATCTGATGGGATAGGACACAGGGTGGTGTGGCTACAGACAAACAGGAATGAAGTACTGTTAGATTTTCCTCACTGTGATAAAACACCTGAGGGAATCAACTTGTAAAGAGAAAAGGTTAGACTCTTGGTTTCAGAAGTTTCTGCCCATCGTCACTTGGCCCTGTTGCTTTGGGCCTGTGGCAGCCCAGGACATCATGGCAGGAGCACATGGCAGAGGAAGCAGCAGCTAGGAAGCAGAGAAGACAGGAAGGGGTGGGGCCAATATTCCCCTCCAAGGGCACCTCCCAGGGACCTGACTTCCTCCCACTGGGCTGCACCTCCCAAGGACCCACCACACCCCCACAGCACTGGGCGCCCATGCCAGCACAGTCCAGTCCCCGCTGCTCTCTCTGGCTCCGCCTCTCAGCCTGCAGAGGCAGGACCTATAGAACTGGCTGAAACCCTGACTGGCCACCCACCACCCTCTGACTGCATTGGGCCAGGCCGCAGCCAGCACCTGAAATTGTCACTCTAACCTGTGCGCAGGGCAGACAGCCCTGGCCTGGCCTTCAGAACCCTTCAGTGGGACCTGCCTTCTGCAGGGGCCCCCGCAGGGTGCTGGTGATCCAAGGTGGCCAGATAGGCTCTGTTCTCAGGGAGACCAGCTGGCCAGAGAGTCTACTCCCAAGAGACCTGGCTGAAAGAGAGGCCTCTGCACGCTGCTGGGGGCAAGTGAGCAGCATGCCAGACAGGCTTCCTGGAGGAGGTAGCCGGGGGGGTCTAGGGGCTGAGGTGGACTCCACCACTGGACAAGCAAGGGCAGGGCGTCACCTGGAGCAGTGTGGCCTGGGCAGAAGCCCAGCGCTGGAAGAGCCAAGGGATGGTGGGTAGGAGAGGTCGGTGGTGGCTACCCAGGGGAAGGAGTGCTGAGCCCAATGGAGCCATGTGGGCTTTGTGACTGGGGCCCTGCCCCTCCTGGTGGGGGCCCAGCGCTCAGCTGGGCAGTTCCCCAGGGCCAAGGGGGCCGCATCTTAGCAGAGCAGTGGTTCCACCCTGTCCTGGGGCCCTCGGGGCACCCACTGCCTCTCCGCACTGCCAGATCAATGTTCTCAGCCCCCTCCCACGCCGTTCCATTGGCTGTCTTGCCCTTCCCCAGCTTCTCGGCTGCAGCCCCCTGTGGGGTCGGCCCTCTCCTGTCACCGTGCAGTGTCCCCTGCCCGCCGTCAGGCACCCTGCAACTTCTCACAGGCTGGTGAGAAGTCGCAAATGGATCAATGCGTTCCAAAGCCCCCAATCTGAAAACCGGAACGCCCCCCCTCCCCACACACATTCCTCTTTCTTTCTCTCTCACAAAAACTTGGCCACCAACACCCGGTGGCACTAAATATAGAAATGGTTAGCAAGTAAATCCCTCGGAGGTGCCACGGGCGCCCGGGGCCTGTTTCACGCTTGAGCTGCGAACCATTGAGGACTGGGAGCGGGAACTGAAATGCTGACGGCCTCCCAGCTGGGAGCCTGCCAGGGGTGCTGGGGGGGTGTGGGGGTGGCGCGGGGTCTGCCAGGGCCATCTCCGCAGGCCAGCACACCTCGCTGCTCCTTGCTGAGAGCCGCCCAGGCCTCCGCGCCTCAGGATCTTGAGCTTGCTGTTCCCTCTGACTCAAGGGGGTGCCCCAGATGGCTCACTTCCTGTTCAGAAGTCACCCGCTCAGGTCTGTCCTGACCAGGCCAGATACCCCCACCCCGCCCTCCGCTCTGCCCTCTCCCCGGGCTTTGTTTTTCCATCGAGCATTCGTTCCTGACAATAGATGTTCTGAGTTTGATTATTTGTTGTCTGACTTGCCCCGGAATGCAGGCTCCATAAAGGCAAGGGCCATACCTAATCCCAGAGCCTAAAACGGCACCGGGCGCATAAATAGGTGGGCACAAAATATTTGTTGAATGAATGAATGTGCGGATTTTGCACCCTTTCTTTCAGCTGGTCTGGTGATCTCACTGGGAAAATGGCCAACTGTTGAGCAGTGACCTCAGCTTTTCACCCATTCATCAGCCAACCACCCTTCCAAACAGCCAGCTAGCGCTCCACACACGCATTCAGCCCCCTGCTGATGTCTGTCTATCTGCCTGTCCATCCATCCGGCCATTTAGCCTGGCAACCTTCCAGATGCTACCTATCCATGTTTTCAGGTGTCTGTGTACGCATGAGGGGGCTGGGATTTAGCTCAGTTGGTAGAGCACGGCTCTGCAGCCTCTGAGGTCCCAAGTTCGATTCCCAGCACTATAAAAACGGGAGAAGGACATGGCAACCCACTCCCGAGGCAATCCCGAAAACCAGTCAGCCATTGAAAACCCTATGAGGGTCGCTATGAGTCGGACGTGACTCGATGGCACCTAACAACAACAAGAACAACAACATGTATCCACGGGCTGCAGCCATCCCACTGGGGCGTCCGATCCCATCAGATCTCGGGAGCTAAGCAGGGTCGGGCCTGGTTAGTCCTTGGATGGGAGACCTCCTGGGAACACCAGGTGCTGTAGGCTTGGGAGAAGGACCTGGCAACTCACTCCCAAAAATCAATCCACAATTGAAAGCCCTATGAACAGCAGAAAAGCACTGACAAATAGTGCTTCACTGTTGTACATAGGGTCACTATGAGTCAGACACTGACTCTACAGCATGTAACAACAACAATAACGACAAAATGTATTCACACATCCGTCCATCCATTCACCCATCGATCTAACCAACCATCCACCCAGCCATCCTTCCAAGCCCCACCTCTCTATCCATGTATTCAGATATCTGTACACCCACCCCACCCTCCCTCTCGGCTACCCACACACCATGCACTCCTCCTGCCACTCAGCCCCCCACATCTGATCCAGTCCTCGAGTGGAGACCCCCTCTCCTGGGCCCCACAGTGCCCTCCACTGTCTGCCCCCACCCCCAGGCCACACTCTCACGGGTGCGGGGACTCACCCTTCTCCCTGCACCATGGCAGAGCAGAAGCCATGTCTCCCTCAGCTGTGCCTTCCAGAGCTCGCACATAGCAGGTGTCAGGGAATGCTTGCTGAACGAACCCACTTTTCCTTTCTCTTATTTACCCGCTCAGCACTTTCTATTGGACTGTGAGCTCCCTGGCCCCACGGGCCATTTTTTAGTCATCCCCTGTTCTCTAGCCTGCAGCCATAGCCCTGTGGCATCCGATCCCGTCAGATCCCGGAAGCTAAGCAGGGTCGGGCCTGGTTAGTACCTGGATGGGAGACCGCCTGGGAACACCAGAAGCTGTAGGCTTCGGAGAAGGACCTGGCAACCCCCTCCCAAAAATCAATCTGCCATTGAAAACCCTATGAACAGCAGAGAAGCACTGACAATAGTGTTTCCCATGTTGTACAGAGGGTCGCTATGAGTCGGATACCGACTCGACGGCACCCAACAACAACAACAACAACAACAACAACTGTTCTCTAGAATCTTAACGTCTAACACAAGAAGATGCGCCATGTTTAATGAGCGAGTGAGAGACTGAGTGGAGAAGAGTGAGGAAGGACGGCCCGAAGGGCCGCTGTGGAGCCAGACTGTGGGCTTCACATCCTGTGTGACCTTGGCCGAGTCACTGAACCTGACTGAACTGTGTATGAGGGCTGGGGTTTGGCTCAGTTGGTAGAGCGCCTCTCTGCGCTCTCTGAGGCCCTGAGTTCGATCCCCAGCACAGCAAAAATAGGAGAAGGACCTGGCTGCCCACACCCAAAACAATCACTAATCAGCCATTGAAAACCCTATGACTAGCAGAGAAGCTCAGACATTGTGCTGGGCACGGCACAGTGTTGGGGGTTATTTTGCTCTGTTGTGCATAGGGTCACCGAGTCAGAGCCGACTCGACGGCACCTAACGACGACAACGTGTACAAAGTGCCCAGAACAGTGCCTCGGGTAAAGCAAGAGCTACTCGGGGGGTTAGAATAAGATTCTCATTCCCGACCCATTGGAGCAGGTACTGGAAGCCCAGGCGGGAGCTGAGGCCGGGAAGGAAGCTCCGGTGTGAGCCTCTGCTG
>VMDO01033561.1:0-17839 GCA_007922755.1 Pedetes capensis
TTTTTTTTTTTTTTAGTTCTTGAGATGAATGCCCAAGCCATTTGTTTTCACCCATTTTCTTTCTTTAATATCTGATTTTGGAGCAATTACTGCTTTAGATTCATTCTGCATTTGCAATTCCAAATGACAATCCAGAGTACATATGGTATCTCTTTCAGTATGTAGCTTCAAGACTACTTTTCCCTCTGTGAAATTTTCTTATATTATAGTTTTTAGTGTTTACTCTCTTCCATCATTTTGATTTTTGTTGTGTCTATTATTTTCTGTATCTTAAGTCTTCTTTATTTTTTTACACCTGAAGCTATTTTCATTGAATTTTCAAAATATTCTTTCTTCATTGTATTTTAAAATTATTTTCATTTTCACATTACAGTTCTCTTAAAATATCATTTGTTGTGTTAAATTGTTCTTTTATTACTACAATTCATCTCCATTTTGGAGTCATTTGGTTCTTCTCATTTTTTACTCAGTTCCTTTCACTTCTCTTTCCAGTTCATTCTTTTGTTCAATTATCTCATTGTGGATAACTTATTTCTCATTTAAATAATGTCACTAAGCATTCTATTTTTGTTAATTTTCATCATTTTTGAAGTGTCATGTTAATATTATAATATCTAGTACATATTTCTTTTTGATGAGCCTTTAATGTCTAATGAAATAATGTTTTAATCCAACTGTCTTCATAATAACTTTGTGTGGGTATGACAAAGATTTTTGTTGTTGTCTTAAATTGGAGTGATTCCTGACCCAATGAAAAGTTACAAAATAGTATAGATTTGAGAATACAGCCAAGCATACCAGATAATGTCTCTCATTAACACATATCTGGTCAATGTAACCTCTGTTAAGGTCTATTAAGAGAAAGATTCTGTTCTTATTATTTTCCCTCAGCAATTCAAGCTATTTTATTGCTATTCCTCTTGGGAATTATAAATCTCTGTTCAAATAAGAGCAATTTTCAAACTTTTTCTCACTGACCACAACAAATTAACTCATAAGCTACCTCTCAATATACCTACTGCAGACAGTCCATCAATAGTGTTTGTCCATGATTTACCACAATAAAGCTAAAATAATGTGCCCACTTGAGACATTTGTGAATTATCTTCAGTATTATTTGAAAAATATTAACTCATTCTTACATTAATCTGTTGAAGAATTCAAAAGAGAGGCCTCTTGAAATGAAATTTTCAGAGAAAGAATTAACTTATTGTCACTATGCCAGAAAGTATAAAAGGTTATCATATCATTGCGTCAGAATCTAAATATACATATCCATTTTTATATCAATTTTTGAGTAAAGGGCATACATCTGATATTCAGATGTGTGACATTTTATTGTCATTTTAAAACTAAAGCTACAATGAAGATGGTAGATTAGAGACACTCAGCACCCTCCTGCATCACTACCAGATTGACACAAAATAAGTATGTAGCTACATAGGAGCTGGGATATTGTGAGAAATCACTGGAGTGCAGCAGTAAAAAGTCAAAGACCCAGAAATGCTGCATTTTAAAATTGATAACAAGAACCCTAAAACCCTAGGTCTATCTCAGGATTAGGGGAAAGGGAAGTTTCCCCCACCACATACCCATGGGGCTAGAAGTGAAAGAGAGACAGAAAATGCTGTCAATTTCCAGGAGTGCAGAATCTAGTACTGTACAAATATACAATCTAAGCAGACAGGTGAACTGGAATCCATACTGTGAACCACCTGCCAATGGAGAAGTTTCCTTGCACTTTCCTTCAATGTGCTTAAATAGGATTCATCTTAAGAAGGTTTCTATCACCTCAGCTTACTGCTTGGTAGGTTAGAGACCCTTGCAGTTTTATATTTCCAAGTCTCAATGGCCTCTTCTCTTCACTGGCCCAATTGATAGCCACATCAAAAGATAGTGTGAACCCAAGCAAGTGACTGTGATTTGATACAAGCATGCAGAGAAATCTATGTACTGAGAGGTGCATTATAGAGTAAAAAAGCATAAGGGGCTTCCTTTTTAAAGTAGCGGTCCTCCAAAAGATCAAATTAGATAAAATTAGGCATCCCCCTAGCTGACTCCCTTTCTTTTCCCTATGGTTTACTGTGGGGACAGGGTCTGAAAATGCCCAACCCCAAGTGACAGAATTGCTCCATTCTGTGTAAAACTCCAGTGTACAACTCAGCACTCTGTTTGCTTTCTCCCCTGTTCAACATATTTGGGAATAAGCCTCAACTTTGACATTTGTCATGTCCCGTGAGTGGACAGACTGGCATCCTTAGGAGTGAGTGAGGAGCAGCCTAACCCATAGGACCTGGGGCTCATTGGGACGAGCATTGCCTCTTAGGTGAAAAGAAAGGAACCCTCTGGTTGGAATTCGGTATTGCCTCTTATAAAATACCTTTGACCAGCAAGGACACAGCAGGGCCCCTGCATGAAATATGGGATAGGGCTCATAGGGCTCAGCCTGCATAAAACATTAACTTGTTTCCTGGTTCTAAGTAGGAATACAAGAGCCCTCAGATGCCACCCACTGCACACCTATATCCAGGAGACTCCAATATTAGAGGTCCCAGAAAGAAGCCTTTATGATCCAGATATCTCAACTTGGGAGATATTTTGGAATCATTTTACTTTATTGTTTGAATTGTTTTTATTTTATTTTATTTTATGCTTTCTTACTTGCTTTCTTACTTTAATTTTACCCACTTATCTCTTTTTTAACTTCTGATTTCTTTTTGTTTTAATTTCTCTTTTTCTGTTCCCTTTCTCATTTCCTCTTCCTATCTTTCTGCTTCCTTCTTTTTCCCTTTCCTTGCCCCATTTTCAGTTATTCTATTATTAAAATGTTTCCTTTATTAACTGGTAGCATATCAGTTTATCCTATATTATTTATGTACCTTTCTTTTCTATTGTAATTCATGGTATTGAGGTTGCTTTTAATTATTTTTATTATATTTATATAGCTGTTTTATTTTGATGTTATTACTGCCATTTGTTTTCTTCTACCTGGGTGATCTTTGGGATTAAGTCTACAAGAGAATGCTGCTCATTGAGAAACCATCATTTAAAAGTGGAAGAGCTCAGTGGTCCAGCACTTGCAAAGCATGCATGTGCAAGGCCCTGGGTTCATCCCTCAGTACTGGAAAAAAAAAAAGAAAGAAAGAAAGAAAGAAAAGAAAAGAAAACAATCTGGAGTCAGATGTGGTGGTACATGCCTGTAATCATTAGCACTCTAGAAGCTGAGGAAGGAACCTTATGAATTGGAGGCCAGACTGGACTACATAACAAGACACTGTCAGAGAAAGAGAGAGAGAGAGAGAGAGAGAGAGATTCGGGATGGGGGATGGGGGAGAAGGAAGGAGAAGAAAGAGAAAAATCTGTTTTAAATGAATAGAGTAAGCTGTGTGACAACTCAGTTCATCTGAATCTTTGTACTACTTAACCCACTATAAATCCTTGCTCTCACAAATCACTATTCATTTGACTTTTATTTCACAAAATTGTTAATAGAAAAATATTGCCATAAAATATTAGCAATTTTCAGTTGCTTATTAGTCCCTATGATGTAGAACATGGTTGTAGTGATTTTTTAATTACAATGAACACTCAAAATTTAACCATTTTAGAGAGAATCTAGAGTCCCAAGGGCATTTCCAAATATGCTCATGATCTTCAGTTTGAGAAATTCTGCCAGACTCTCTCCCAGCAGGAGAAATAGTCTGTCAGTCACATTGCTTAGGGGGAAAAGCTGTCATAATCATTGCTTGTTATCATCAACATTAACATCATTTCCACAATTACTTGGAAATGTACTGATCTAATCTCTGAAGTGAGCATGCTGTTCTTCAGAGTTCTTTCTAATTTCAGATAAAACACTCCTTTGCTCAAAGAATTAATTTTCTCTAATTGAATGAATTAGTTTATATTCTCCAAAAGATTATTTGTTACAATAATTAGACTTGTGAGAAGTTGGCGTTCAAAATATTACAAACTATCTTCAGAGTAAAAGTCTACAATATGGTAGTTTCGGTCATTCCTCCATAAGGTAGGTATGTATAGCATATCTTCATTTGAACAACTGGTCTTTAAATTGGAGTGATCTATATATATACTTGTAAACATAGCTTATGATATAAATATAATTCAATAAAATGAGCTTTCTAAAAAAAATGGCTCTGGTCACTGCTTATGAAATACAGTAAAGACTTGTCTAGAAAACTTTAAGAGAAGATACTATGTTGAACAAGAATATTAAATTTGCCCAGAACAAGTTATTTATAAAACTTATCTGTGAAGAGACAATGGAGCAAATATGTGTAAAGATGAATTATCTTTAAAATAAGTATTACAAGGCATAAACAAAATGACAATTAGGATAATTTGTGGAAATAAATTGAGCTTTACTAGTCTTTAGATCAGTTGTAACGTCATGATAACTTAAAGTGGGGACTTAGAAATTAGTTTTGTCCATGCTATAGATAAAGAAATTGGGAGTTAAGATCTCCTTCTAAGTAAGGATTGAGGATGAGGGAAAAATATTTTAGTTATTTCCTTACCGTTTTTTAGTTCTTTCTTCGGTTTAGACTGAAAAAATAAAAACTCTAGTAGAATCTAATTAACATATTTTCCTTAGTCACTACAGCTATATTAGCTACTAACCACAAGTATGATCCTAGCATGCTACTTCTCATTTTTTAAAAATCTTAATATTGGAATACAGACTTAACTTCAAGTTGTTTAAAGATTTAAGTAGATGATATAAATAAGATTTTTATCAGATAGTTTTTCAAGGAGTTAAAATATATGGGAGGTGATAATAGTAATGCTATTTTATTTCTTGTCTTTAACTGCAATCCTGAAACAGTCAGCCACTGAAAACCCTATGAATAGCAGAGAAGCCCAGACATAGTCCCGGGTATGGCACAAAGTCGGGTAGTGTTTGCTTTGATTCAACAGCACCTAACAACAACTATGGATTCTATTTATTTGTTAAGAAAGTCTTATGCAACAATGTTGATTTAATAGACTTATGTTGTTGTTAGGAGCCCTCAAGTTAGTGTCTGACTCATAGTGCCTCTTCCTGCAACAGACAAAACACTTTTGTCAGTGCTTCCCTGCTATTCAGAGGGTTTTCAACAGCTAATTGTTTTTTGACAGTGGGTTGCTGGGTCTTCCTCCTAAGCCTACAACACCTGGTGTTCTCAGGTGGTCTCCCATCCAAGTACTAACCAGGCCTGACCTTGCTTAGCTGCCGAGATCTGACAGGATCAGATGCCACAGCTGTACAGCAGTAGGCAATAGACTTATAGATAGTATTAATTCTTACGCAGAAATATTTCACCTGATCCTATATTTCTTTTTGTTTTGTTTTGTTCTGTTTTCTGCTATACAGGTAATTTCATAAAAATTTAAGCTTGTTAGGAAACTAGAAACTCTTCTGAAATAAGTGCTTGTCAAGGGAAGAGAAGTAGACAAGATGAGTTTTGGAGGAAAAGAGCTGAAGAAAGAAAACGAAAGCTTGAGAAAGCAGAGGTTTGGATAATAGGGAGAGGACAGAGAAGTGTCCCAGGCAGAATACCTGCTCAAAACAGAAATTTCTCACCTGAAATTTCTTTGGAAAAATATTTTGAAGCCTTAGCCGTGAGATGGGTAGTTTTACAAGATAAGCATCATATTTCAGATATGTTGTTATTGTTAGGTGCCATGGAGTCAGTGTCCCACTCATAGCCACCCTCGGTACAACTGGCAGAACACTATTGTCAGTGCTTCTCTGCTATTCATAGAGTTTTCAATGGCGGATTGATTTTTGGGAGTGGGTTGCTGGATCCTTCTGCCATTTCAGATATAGATGAGTAGAAAAATTGGTTTTTAAGCCTTGATAACCTTAATTTACACTATACTTTGTCACTAATGGACCCAATCTAGGCACCCAATTGCTGACTTAGACTATCACTGGACATTTTCTTAATATTCCTTGGCAAAGTTCTATTTCTTAGGAATTTGGAGACTTCACTAAATTTATGCCTGCAGTTTATGTCTGAGTAATTTATAAGTTATATACTAAGATTCATTACAAACTTTTTGAATAGGCTGAAACACATAGAAGTGGGCAAGTAGTTTGTTTTCTCCATAATTGTCTTTATTTTTAGATTTTTTTTTCCAGACAGGTTTCTCTATGTAATCTAGGCTGGCTTTGACCTCATGGTCCTCCTGCCTCAGCTTCCCAGTGCTGGAATTACAGAGCTTTATACAGCTTTATACAGCTTTATACTACATACAGCTTTATAATTGTCTTACACACAATTTTTAGATTTCTCCTATATGCCTTTAGATAACTTGAAATGATCCTAAAACTTTTTGCTGTTTAAGCATATTAAAAGTCTTATTTTAAAATACTAAAAAGTTCAAACCAAATGTACCAATTTTTATTGTAACAAATCACCACAAAGTTAACAGTTTAAACAACACAAAGTTCTATCATAGTTGCATAAATCTGAAGTTCAGGTTAGCTTTGCTGGTTTCTCTCCTACAGTTTCACAGGACAGAAATCATTCTGCTTCCAAGCTCATTCAGGTTGTTAGCAGAATCCACTCCCTTGGAGTAATAGAACTGAGGTTCCCATTTTCTTGTTGGCTAACATCTGCAGGTCATTCATCTCCTAGAGTCCTCTCATTGGTTCTCATGGATGGACTTCTACAACTCAGAGTCAGAATCAATGCTTTACATGCTTTTTATATGTGTGAGCTCTCTGAATTATTTCTGTTGCATGTTTTTCTACATCTTTGTAGAGAAAGTTCTCTGCTTTTAAACAGTTATGTGATTAGCTGGGCCTTATTGGATAAGGTATGATAATATTTTCTTAGTTGTAGCTACATAATATCTCATATTCTCAGGTTTGAGGAATTCAGCTATGGAATCTTTGGAGAATTATTATTGTGTGGGCTGGGGTTTACCTCAGTTGGTAGAGTGCTACTCTGTGCTCTCTGAGGCTGTGAGTTCAATCCCCTACACCATAAAAATGGGAGAAGGATTTGGCAGCCTACTCCTGAAACAGTCAGCCATTAAAAACCCCATGAATAGCAGAGAAACACTGACATAGTGCTGGACATGGCAGTGTTGGGTAATGTTTTGTTCTATTGTCCATAGGGTCCCTATAAGTTGGATCTGCCTGGATGGCACCTAACATCACCAGCACTGTACAAAACTCAATTAAGATCATTATATCATTGAGTTCAAAATGTCTCTTAGCATCTCTTCTTCCAGGTCATGGCTTTCCATAATTCTATACCTTTTAAATGGGACAGGTATTTGATTCTGTTATTTTACTTTCCTCCGTTCATCTTCTGCCTACATTTTCTGAAACTTCTGATTTATCTGGATTTTAGGATATTGAAAGAGGAGAGTTCAGAATAAGTCTTACTTAACTAGAGATGGTGTAGGCTGGCATGGTGACCTCTTTGTGATTAATGTCCAAGTGCTCCTGTCTGTCTCATATGGAAGGTAGTGGATTCTTTGTAAATGTTTCTGCAAAGTCCACTTCTCTAATATAAATTCCTGTAAAATGTACCTATGGAGTAGGCATTATAGTCAATATGCATTTTGATATTATTGCCTCATTGTTATTGTAGTATAATGATAACATATAAGATTTCAGTTCTGAAAACACTGATTTTTTTTGCTACTTATCAAAAGGTCAATAATATATATTTCTGCTTCTGTTTGAGAGCACTAATTTAAAATCAGTTGTGTGAATCAGGTCCTAATGGTGCTGGCCATATGGCTCCCATAAATCTCTTTCTGCCTTATTTTTCTAGGGTAAAAATGTGGAAAATGTGAGTAACTTACCCAAAATGTTATTTCTCTTGTTGTTATGTGCCATCCAGTCCAGTCCAACTCATAGCAATCCTATGTACAAAAGAACAAAACACTCCCCAACATTGGTGCCAGGCACGCACTATTTTTTATGTTTAAGCCCAATGTTGCAGTCCCTGTGTCAATTCACCTAGTTGAGGATCTTTTTTTTGTTGACCTGCCACTCTCTCAAATGTGATGTCTTTCTCCAGAGATTGGTTCCTGACTACATCTCCAAAACATGTAAGAGACATTCTAGCCATCCTTGCTTCCATGGAGCTCTCTGGTTGTACTTCTTCTAGAAATGACCTGTTGGTTCTTTTGTCAGTGCATGGTATGTTCAATATTAGTCTCCAGCACCATAATTCAAAAGTATCAATTCTTCTCCTGTCTCCCTTATTCAAAGTCTAGCTTTCACAAGCATAACATGCAACTGAAATACTATGGCATGAGTCAGCCACACCTTCAACTTCTATGTGACAGTTTTATTTTTAAACACTTTAAGGATGTCTTTTCAACAGCTTTTCCTACTGAAATGCATCTTTTGATTTATTGACTGCTGTTTCCATGGGTATGGATTATAGAACCAGGTAAAGCAAAACTTGAACAAGTTCAATTTTTTCTCCATTTATCATGAAGCTGAGTACTGAACCAGTTATAAGGATTTTTGTTTCTTGATGTTGAGGCACAATCTATACTCAAAGCTGTATTCTTTGCTCTTCCTCAGTAAATACTTCAAATCCTCTTCAGTTTCAGTAACTAAAGTTGTATCATCTGCAAAACGTGCATTGTTAATGTCTTCCTCCAACCACGATGCCACGTTCTTCTTCATAAATTCCAGCTTCTCCAATTATTTGCTCAGTATAGATTGAAGAGGTATGGTGAAAGTATACAGCCCTGGCACACAACTTTCTTAACTTTAAACTAGGCAGTGTTTCCTTATTCTGTTGAAATGACTGCCTCCTGGTCCTTGCAGAGATTCCTCATAGCACAGTTAAGGGATCTGGTACTCTTATTCATCACAATGTTATCCACAATGTCTTTTGCTTCACATAGTCAAATGCCTTTGTGTAGTCAATAAAACACAGATATCTTTCTGATATTCTCTGCTCTTGGCTAATATCTATCTGACATCAGCAATGATGCCCCTAGTTCCACACCCTTCTCTGAATCCAGATTGGTTTTCCGACAGGTCCCTGTCAATAGACTGTTACGGTTGCTTTTGAATGATCTTTAGAAAAATTTTACTTGCATGAGATATTAATGATATTGTTCTATAATTTTCACATTCAGTTGGACCCCCTTTCTTAGGAATAGGTACAAATATAAAACACTTCCTGTTAATTAATCAGGTAGCTGTTTTCCAAATCTCTTGGCATAAACAAGGGAGCACCTGAATGGTGCATCTGTGTGTTGAAACATCTTTATTGGTATTTCTGTTATTCCTACAGCCCTGTGTTTCACCGGTACCTTCAAGGCAGCTTCCACTTCTTCCTTCAGTACCATCCGTTCCTGATCATATGCAACTTTTTGAAATAATTGATCATCCACCAATTCATTTTGGTATAATGAGTTTATGTGTTCCTTCCATCTTCTTTTGATGTTTCATGCATCATTTAATAATTCCCTGTATAGTCCATCACTTTTTCCACTTGAGTCTTGAATTTTTTCTTCAATTCCTTAAGCTTGAGAAAAACAGAACATGTTTTTCCCTTTTGGTTTTCTATCTCCAGGTCCTTGCACGTGTCATTGTAATATTTGATTTTGCCTTCATAAGCGTCCCTTTGAAATCTTCTATTTTCTTCTTCAACTTCGACATGTCTTCCATTTACTTTAGCTTTTAGACATTCAAGGGTAAGTTTTAGAGTCCCTTTTGATGTGTATTTTGGTAGTTTCTTTATTTTTCCTGTCTTTTTAATAATCTTTTACTTTCCTCATGAATGATGCCTTTGATGTCATGCCATATCTATTCTTATCTTTGATCATTAGTGCCAAAGCTTCAAATATGTTCTTGAGGTGGTCTCTGAACTCAGATGGGATATACTCAAGGTCATGCATTGGCACTCACATATTTGTTCTAATTTTCTTTAGTTTCAGTTTGAATCTGACTATGAATAGTTGATGGTGTGATCAACAAACAGAACCTTGTGTTGTCTTGTTCTGGCTTTTGATATGGAACTTTTTCATTGTCTCTTTCCACAAATGTAGTCAATCCAGCTCCTGTATGTTCCATCTGGTGAATTCCATGTATATAGTCTCCATTTATGTTGGTGAAAAGGTCATTAATCTGACACAATTCTATCATGTGATCTGCAGTATTGTTTATTTCACCAAGGCCATATTTTCAAACTACTGAGTCTTCCTCTTTGTTTCCAACTTTTGCATTCCAGTCACTAGTAATTATCAGTATATTCTGATTGCATGTTCAGTTTCAGGCTGCACAAACTAGTAAAAATCTTTCCTTTATTTGTGGCCTTAGTAGTGGGTGCATAAATTTGCATAATAGTCATATTAACTGGCCTTCCTTGTAGGTGTATGGATATTATTCTATCACTGATTGCATTGCACTTTAGGACAGATCTTGAGATGTCTTTTTTGATGATGAATGCAACACCATTTCTCTGTCATCTATCATTCCTGGCATAGTAGACCATGTGATTATCTGATTCAAAATGGCCAATAGCAGTCTCTTTTAGCTCATTGATGCCTAGAATGTTGATGTTTATGTACTGCATTTCACTTTTGATGATTTTAATTTTCCTAGACTCATACTATGTACATTCCATGTTCCCATTATTAATGGGCATTTATAGTTGTTCCTTCTTATTTTCAATCATGCCACATCAGTAAATGGAATTCCCTGGGGCTTTACTCCATCCCATCATTAAGGCAAACTGACAGACAAGTGAGAGACAATGCTATTATCAGACATAAATTAGTGTAAGTGAAGTATATGAAACAGAGCTTGGCATTTGTAAAACTCTTCCAAAGTGTTAACTATTAATATTACTATTTCTCATGCATTTTCCCTGTCTTTAACAAATCTCCTATTCTTTCTCCCCATAATATCTTCAAGTCATCTCACATGTCCATTATCTACAAATTTCCTATTCTTCCACAATCAGCTACTATTTTTCTCCCCCATCATTATCTCAGTCATCTTTCTCCTCTCTTCCAATCTCTGTCTCTCTCTCTCCCTCACTCTTTCTCCCCCCCGTCTCTCTCACACACACACACACACAAACCCACGCACATACATGCATGCACACAGACACCTTCATTACTAACACATTTTTGCTCCCCAAACACTTTTTCTTCATTTCATTACACTCCACATTCCCTTTGTCTATAACTTCTGGCCAAAAGTCACTAAGAACATACTTATAGTTGAACAGGCTGAATTTTTAATTTGTTGTAACCAGAGAGTGCACATACTCTGGGAAAATGGGGGGTGTTTTAGTAGGAGCATATTTGAAAATACTTATAGAGTTTCAGATTCTGTTAGGTGATTTGAGGGAATTTCAAAAAATGGAGCTTTGTTGTTGATTGGGTATTGTTAGAAAGTAGAGTATTAGTATGATTAGGATGAATATCTTAATAAATATTATCTGTAGGGAGGGCTGAATAGAGCAGAGTCAAAGTTGTAAAAGATAAAGAAGTACAGTCAGTAATTTTGGTATTTTGTGGCTTACATAATGATCAAAATTATCTTTGTTCATATATGAGGATAAAATTATCTAGTTTTATCTTGATTCATCACGGTCACAGAGTGACTTTGTCTAAAACTGATTCTCCATAAAATTATTTAGGTTCAACTGAAGAACACTAAAGCCTAGCTGTGAATACCAGTCTGACCACGGAAAATCCAAGACCTGGGTGATAGTACCAAAGCCACATCTGGACATCAAGGGATGCTTGTCTTATATGATACTTTACATTACTTCATGTCTCTTTCCCATTAAGATAATATACATCTTGGATTGGATAATTATTCATTAATATATGTTGGAATTCCCAGGGGGATAGAGAGTACCCTAAACATGGCCAGTCCCAGGAACTCATCTAGCCTACTTGGAGGACCGACCCCTCTCCTCTGGGATGAATGACCCTTAACCTCTATCTGGGTCATTTGCTCCCATTGAATCCTATGGGGCAAGATAGCAACTGGTCACCTTTGCTATACATCCGGGTATCTCATTCTTCCCCCCTCCCATGGAGTGGGCCAAGATGGCATCCAAGGTATGGTAGCATCTAAAGCCCCCTTGGTGCTGGATTGGTCATTTCTGATCCAACCCTGTTTCCCTGATTGGCTGGCTGTCAGAACATATAAACTCTGGAGCTCAGAGTTCAGCAGCTATTCTGAGCACCATCCAAGAGAAGCTCACTAGGTCCTTGCAGTTCCTTAAGGGCCTAACCTAGCCTAGCATTCAGCCTTCCTTCGACCTGCCTTCATCATACTTCAACCCACCTGCCACCTCTATCCAAACCCCACCTCTACAACACTGGATATCCTACACTGACCAACAGCTTCAAAAGGCAAGACTAGGAGTGAAGCCCAGGGCTCCCGAAATGGCAAAGCCTGCAAGCCAAGCCAGAAGAGCAACTACACCTGGGAGTCTCTGCCCCAGCAGCAGAGACAGCAGCTGAGTTCTTCCCTTCTCCAACTCCCCTTTCCCCTCTCACTAATCCCCCATTCCTTTCCCCTCCTTTGTGAATAAACCCCTGTCCTTTTATCCTGTGTGTGATTCTCTGTTCTCTGGCCACAGCCTCGCCACCAGGTGCAGCGTTGGGGCACCCACCTCTTGCTTCTACCCACAACACAGAGAGAATGAAACCCCAGAAAGATCTCAACAAATATACCCCAAGAACTTGTCATAATAATATATTTATAATAGAGAGGAATATCTGTTGAATTAATCTTTACCAAAGCTCTAAGTATTCTTTTTTCAAAAAATACCTCAAGGGAGCATTCATTCATTTATTTATTCAATGTTTATCTCTTCCAAAATTAACTGGTTTATAGACATAGCCCTAAAACAAATATTGCTTTTCTTTTTAAAAAAATACAGACTCCAAAATAACTTCTCTTTAAAGAATACCATGATTTAAAATCATGTATACCCCAAAGGATATAAAATCAATTACAGATTGTGATTAAAGTTTTTAAATGTAGCTTTACAGAGGAAATTTAAATTATAATCTGTACTTGTTAATTAAGATTTTTGGTAATGTTTTCATCCACAGTGCTGTTATAACATTTTCTCCTTGTCAAGTCTTGTAAAGAGTCTAGGTTTATTTACCTTGTGTCCAAGGATGCTACTTATGAAAATAAGAGCATAACATTTCATATCTGGGGTCATGTTCCTGAGCACCAGCTGGCGACACTGTGATGATGTATGGCACTAATAAATAAGTAAACTGACTTCCTCCTCTCACTAGTGCTCTACTGACAGATGAGACTATCTAGGATATTATCAAAGTGCCATTGTATTAGTGATGCATTGGAACAGAACAACACCAGAGAGTCTTTCCCAAAGTGAAATATTACTCTGTCACTTAGAGATCTAAGCACACATTTCCAAACCTAGTCCATGGGTTTATTTGAGAAAGACAAGCAAAGATTTTTAAAATTGTTAATCATAGTATATAAAAAAATTCAATGCCAGTGTGTGATAACTGAAAGCTTAAATAATTCAAAGTCATGTATAATGTATTTCCCTTATATTGTATACTGTATGTGAAAAGGTTAGCTTGCCTTTTGAGGAAAAATACTTAAGGGGTAGACATGCTAAACAACTGTCCACAAGAGTGATTGGGATTATAGGCTTTAGGAAGTATAGAGGCCATTTATTTGAAGTTTAAGGAAAATGTTCCAAGCACTACCTCTCAGAAAAAAATAAATAAATGATTCAGTGAGAACCTTTTTACTTTAGCTTAGCTTTAAAACTTTTTCCCCAAGTGTGTAAAACCTGTGGTTTCAACCCCCATTATTTAAGTAACTTGAATGGATCTGAACAAATGAGGGTGTGAAGAATCCCTGGGCAGGCTCAGCAGTAGAAGGGAAATGGGAAGTCTCAAAAACGCTTTGAACTCCTCCATTGCAATTTGCATTGCAATATTTCAATTAATCTAGGAAACTTAGATTAGTCTGACCCAAGATAACCATCTCAGTCAAAGAACCATCTAAATTTCTTGAGGATGTGGGGAAGTACAACAGTTACCCTGGCATTTGTACAGACTGTGCCTTAATGAAAGAACTTGGCTAACGAGACATCTGTGGAGCTTAAAATCTCTTTCATACTCTGCTCACCAAACCAGTGGCTCTAATGCAGAGGGATCAACCAAAGCATGGGCATGCCTTTCCTAATTATTCCTAGAGGGTATGACTTTTATGAATTGTCATCCCATAAGAAGCACTTTTGTTGTTTTTGGGTGCCATTGAGTCAGTATCTGACTCATAGTGACCCTCATAGGGTTTTCAATGGCTGAGTGTTTCAGGATTACCTTGGGAGTGGATTGCCAGGCCCTTCTCCCATTTTTGCAGTGCTGGGAATTGAACTCAGGACCTCAAAGACTGCAGCGCAGCACTCTACCAACTGAGCTAAATCCCAGCCCATATATATATATATATAATATATATATATATAAATATATATATTATATATATATTTATATATATATAATATATATATATATATATATATATATATAATATATATATATATATTATATATATATATAATATATATATATATAAATATATATATATATATATATTTTTTTTTTTTTTTTTTGGCAGTACAGGGGGTTGAACCCAGGGCCTCACGCCTGCCTGCTCTGCAAGTGCTGGACCACTGAGCTGCACCTTCAGCCCACTTTTTTTACTTTATTTGAGACAGGGTCTCGTTAATTTTCGCAAACTGCCTCTGGCTTGAACTTGCAATCCTCCTGCCTCCACCTCCTGAGCCGCTGGGATTACAGGCGTGCGCCACCGTGCCCGGCTTATATATATGTATTATATGTGTGTGTATATATATATATGTATATACATAATATATATACATATATATATACATGTATATATATACATAATATATATACATATATATAAAATATATGTATATATACATATATGTGTGTGTATATATGTATACATATGTGTGTGTATATATATAATATATATGCTATATATATTATATATACATATATATGTGTGTGTATGTGTGTGTGTGTGTGTGTATGTATATATGTATAATTTGTACCAAAGGGCCACAAAGTTTACTAGAATACCTAGGAAAGAAAAAAGAATAGCCAAGCAAAATAATATTTAATTATAGTAGCTGAAAATCACTTTAATATATATCAGCAGTTATAGTAAATGAGTCTATCTTTCATGTGAGTAGATGTTTAATGGATTAGTAATGCTACAGGATTTAGATTTCTTTATCAGTGGCAAAAGGATTGTTTGAGTCCAGGCTATCACCTGTCTCTCAATCCTGCATTTCTGGCTCTTTAGTAAACTAGCTCATTTTCCTGATTTTATATTTTAGTTTATATATAATAAGCAGACATATTTGTAGGATATATTATGACATTTTAATGCATGTATACAAAGGTTCATGATCAAATCAAGGTAGTTAGTATATCTATCATCTCAAACATTTATCATTTCTTTGTATGGGAAACATTCAAAATTCTCTTTCAGCTGTCTTGAAAGATACAATAAATTATTATTAATTAAATTCACCCTGCTGTGCTATAGTCCTATCAGACTGAATAAGTTTTTACCCATTAACCATCCTTTCCTCACCATCCCTCTCACACACATCTCCCTACTCACCCCAGCCTCTTTTAGCCACAATTCCACTGTAGCTTTATTCGATGCCTGACATTTATTGTGTACACTTGGGACCCCCCATTGATCCGGTTAACATTTCCACTTTACAGGTCCATATTTCTCCCTGCATTGTTGTTTCTTGCATTGCTACTAAGTGTTAGACCTACCTGGACGGCACCTAACAACCACCACCACACATGTAGCCATTCCCAGAAGTATGGGCTGAATATCAGCCATGGGTGGAATTGACCTTGTGCTTCCACGGCTTTCTCCTTTCTTGTAGTTTACAAACAACTGTTGTTGCCATTCCACTAATTGCTATTTGTGCTTCCCTGGCAGGTTAAGCCTTGCATTTTAAGTGAATAAGGTCCCATTATTTCCAATTATCTCTAGTGAAATCATAATTTTATTATATTTTTGTTTGAATATTTTAATTTGAAATTCTTTACTATGCAACTAAGTCATATACATTCCTATATCCTGATTAAATTGTTCCTTCAACTATGTACTTTATCATTTATTTGTTTAAGTTTTCTGCACTCATTGGTTCCTTATTCTGTTCTTAGAAAAAAAAATCAAGTTGTCCCATTCCACAATGCTTATTTCTAGCCTTCCACACCTAATCATTTTCTCCCTTTTAACACCAAATTTGTTAGAAGTAGATTCGTTACTTTTCTTCCTCATATCACTTAAATATCCACTGTAATCTGATTTTTGATTTACCAGATGATAAGCAGATCCCTACTCAGATAATCACTGATGTGCAAAGGTCCATTTTAATGGTTTATTTTCTGGCCTTAAAAAAATTGATCCTTTCTGTAACAAACTGTAATTACTGAGTCTTGTACTATTTTCTCATCATAATTTCTGTTTCAGAATAGTCTTCTCAGTTACCTTAAACATCCCTTGTAATATTTTTTTCTAAGTTCTTCTGATAACATTTTTCCTTCTGCTGCTGTGTATAACTTGGTATTCTTTCATATATACTTTTCAATCTTTTTCTTGTATCATTCTATATTCTCTTTCTGGCCCCACCTTTTCCATGACATTCATTTCCTATATTACTAAGGCCACTAAATATTTATCAGGAAACCTTATCTATATTTTTCAAGACCTAAATCGACAGTTCCCATACCTTGCTAAACATCCTTCCCAGAAGCCCAGTGGAATCACAAATTATAATAATTCTTAAATTTAAATGAAATCAACTTCCAATACAAGCCAGCTTTTACTGCTGCCCTCCAAAACTCGTTTTACATCAATTCTACGCACCCAGGATCACCTGTCCTTCATCTATGCAGTGTCCTAATCTTGCCAAACTTGTTCTGTCTTCATGAAACCTCTGTTTACAAAATCATCCCCATGGTATACATGTTGTTTGAAGTGGCTGTGGTTGCTTTTTAATCATCTGAGAATTTCCACTATAAAATTTGCGCTTATAAGCAATTATACATTGTTTAAAGCACAGATTGGACCACATCAATTTCTTCCTTAAACAGTACATGTGATCCCCTTAAAGATCTTCTTCATGTCACCTTGGAAACAATTGCTAACTACCAAAGTTTTACAACATTTTGGCCCATTCAATTTCTTAAAAAGTATACAAAACTCCATTATATACTGTTGTCTCATCTCTTAATCTATGCTTTGCAGTGTAGGAGTCATCTGCTGAATTGAAAGGGATCACGTATGGTAGTTTCCTATTATATTTCATGGGATATAGAATACCTCCTCACGTATTTTTAATTGTATTAATTTGGTAGATTTTCATCTTTAGATTCAACTTTGCTAATCCACTACTCTTCCTGTTCTTTTTGTAATGGTCAAAAATATATAAAGAAAACAAAAAATCATATACTGTGTAACTAAAATAGATAAAATTTTTGAAAAACAAAGTTATTTTCAGACACAATAGTACAATGAGAGAAGTATGGTTGCTATTTCAAAAAAGGCAAAGGAAAAAAGAAAAAAATAAGATCTCATATCAGATTTACAAGTACTACACTTTAAATGTAGGACTTTATGAGGAAGAACGTGGCATCAAGATTGGAGGAAGACTCATTAACAACCTGCATTATGCAGATGACACCACTTTGCTTGCTGAAAATGAAGAGGATTTAAAACATTTACTGATGAAGATCAAAGATCATAGCCTTCAATATGGGTTAC
>VMDO01033562.1:0-17833 GCA_007922755.1 Pedetes capensis
ATCATATGGTTGTGAAAGCTGGACATTGAACAAGAGAGACAGGAGAAGAATTGATGCTTTTGAATTATGGTACTGGAGACATCTGTTGAGTACACCATGGACTGCCAAAAGAACCAACAGATCTGTCCTAGAAGAAGTGCAACCAGAGTGCTCCTTGGAAGCAAGAATAGCTAGACTGCCTCTTACATATTTCGGACGTGTAGTCAGGAGAGATCAATCCCTGGAGAAAGACATCATGTTTGGGAGAGTGGCAGGTCAAGGAATAAAAGGAAAACCCTCCACCAGATGGATTGATACAGAGTCTGCAACAATATGCTTAAATATAAATAAGATCCTGTGCCTGGCACAAAATCAAGAAGTGTTTAGATCTGTTGTACAGAGGGTCATTATGAGTGGGACTCAACTCGATGGCATCTAACAACAACAACAACACAACATACATTATATATGTATATTATATATACTTATATATGTATATACAATATATATACTAATATATGTGGGCTGGGATTTAGTTTAGTTGGTAGAGCACCGCTCTGCAGTCTCTGAGGTCTCGAGTTTGATTCCCAGCACCACAAAAATGGGAGAAGGACGAGGCAATCCACTCCCAAGCCAATCCTGAAGCAATCAGCAATTGAAAACCCTATTAGGGTCGCTACAAGTCGGATAGGACTCGACAGCACCTAACAACAACAACAACAACAACAACAACAACAAATATATATATATATATATATATTATATATAACTCATTATATATAACTCATACTTATATATAATATATACACATATAAGAAATGTCAGTGATATTATTCTCATTTTAACTTTATTCCTTCTATGTTGTTGTGGTTAGGTGCCGTCGAGACATGTTCGATTCATAGTAACCTTCATAGGGCTTTCAATGGCTATCTCTTTCAAGATTGCCTCGTGAGTAGATTGTCACATCCTTCTCCCATTTTTATGGTGCTCGGAATTGAACTCAGGGCCTCAGAGACTGCAGAGCAGCACTCTACCAACTGAGCTAAATCCCAGCCCCTTATTTCTTCTATAAAAACCCCATACTCAAATAAAATCACATTCTTAGGTACTAAAGGTTAGGACTTGAATATTTGAATTTTGAGTGGACCCAGTTCAACCCATAGGGACTTGCATATAAGAATTGGGAAAAGAAAGTGACTAAGTAGTGCAAAACTGCATGTTTGCTGGAGATACCTAACTCTTTATACAGATTTAGCACCTTAAATGGATAAAGATGGCTAGAAGACAAGGCTGGCAATGACTTGAACATAATATGGATTAACTTTGGCAAAGTTTCAGAGCAGAAAAAATTGTATTGAGGCATTTCCATTGTTATCCTAGGAAATTATGATTTTTCAAAAATAATTCTCCATCCATTTTGATTTAAAAATTCTCTTAGTTAAAAGAAGTTATGGTCTCATTCCTCCAGGGCTTGCTTCCTAGACTATAGAATTACCTGTAATTTTATTGTCTTGTTACCAAATAAGGATAATGACCATTTTAATGTATTTCTTCCAGCCATTAAGTCAGGGTCTGATTAAACAAAATTCCATGAATAACTTGATCATTATGAAATGAAATCTGCCTCACCATGTTGGGCACTCAATTAGTTACATCAGATACTGTTTCAAAAATCTTTTCTCAACAACAACAAAATACTCAGTCTTAATATTCCCATTGAGAATACATTTTATTCTTTTGACCTAAAACTAGCACTAATGGGAAAGTTGTATAAAATTCACACCCATGTTAAAATAAATACATTATTCTCACCTCTGAAGAGACAAATACTGGAAGCATTATTAAAAATGAAGTAGTGTTTTAATGATTTTAGATCAAGAATTAGGTACTAATTTATTTCTTTTCTGAATTTGTTGAAAACTATTTTTTATTGCTTGAGGTACTTCTCAGGAACTCAAGATTTGGGGCTTCCATTGCAAAATTGCATCATTTTGTATATTTTCTAGGTCTTTGGCTTCATTATCCTTTCTCATAGCTGACCAGGTTTCTGCAGAAAACAGAGCAGTTGACATATCTACAGCCTTAAGTAAACTTTCACCACAGATGGACAGACCGACTCTTGTTACTTGGTACAGTTCCTAAATTCTCTAGCTTACGACTGATATCCACTCTTGACCAATCAACTGTGTCCAGGTTTGGGATCTCAGAGAACAGCTCCACTTTTCTTGGGTCAGCTGATGATCACTAGACAAATCCATTACAGGAAGAGTCCTAGGGAATAATTAAGCATATCAATGCTCATGTGAACCAGATATATGAGTGTGAGGGGTTGAGTGGAATGTGGAGAGACACTGTTTTTCAAAAAAAGGATTAAGTATGTATTTCCCCCAAATAGATACCCTATGATTTTTTTCTTTAAATCTTGCTTATTTATTTATTTATTTATTTATTTATTTATTTATTTATTTTTGCGGTACTGGGGGTTAAACCCAGGGCCATGTGCTTGCATGCTTTGTAAGTGCTGTATCATTGAGCTGCACCCCCAGCCCATTTTTTAACTTTTTGAAACAGGGTCTTGCTAAATTATGCAGACTGCCCCTGGTCTCAAACTTGCGATCCTCCTTCCTCTGCCTCCCAAGTCACTGGGATTATGTGTGTGCGCCACCACCTATGTATACATAGCTCCACAGCACTATGTATTAATTTTTAATGAGTGTATTTACTAAAACTCTTTTGAGGATCTCTGTGCATGATGCTGCTCTAACATTTGGAAATAAGACAGTGAAAGAGCGAAGACAATCGTGCTTATTTTCCAGTGTGGTTTTGGATACAGGCAGTAAATAAATGAATAAATAAATAAATATCTTGTCGTATGAAGGTAAAAGTCACAGAGAAAAGTGAAACCAGGAAACTTGGGGAGGAGAGGTAAACTGACAGTGTGGATAAATGTTAAATACAGAGTTGGAAAGGTATCACTCATAAGGCAATTCAACAAAGACCAGAAGATAGTAAAGGAGTGGCTCATGAGGATTTCTGAAGGATGAACATTCCAGGAGAAGGAATGGTTCACTAACATAATCTACAATGAACAAAAGTTTGTTTTGCTGTACTCATGGTAGATATGTAGACATGCATGTTTTAAATTTTGTTGTTAGGTGCCCTCTAGTTAGTGTCTGACTCATAGAAACACTATGTACAACAGATGAAACACTATTGTCAGTGCTTCTCTGCTGTTCATAAGGTTTTCAATGGCTGATTGTTTTTTGGGAGTGGGTTGTGGGTCCTTCTCCCAAGCCTACAGCATCTGGTGTTCCCAGATGGTCTGCCATCCAAGGACTAACCAGGCCCCACCCTGTTTAGCTTCCAAGATCTGAGGGGATCACATACCACAGTGGTAAGGCTGCAGGTATTTTAAATTTTACTTGTCCTAAATGATCTACAACAGAATATAGAACTGAATGAGGCCAGGCACTGTGGTACACAACTGTAATTCCAGCCACTCAGGAGGCTGAGGCATGAGGCCAGGTTTGAGGCCAGAGGCAGACTGCACAATTTAGGGAGACTCTGTCTCAAAATGAAATATTTTAAGAAAAGGACTAGGGAAGCAGCTCAGTGGTAGAGCACCTGTTTAGGATGCATGAAGATTTTGCTAACCTTGAATTGCATTATTCAGATCTATTAAAACTCTCAAATTAAACATATTCTCTATTGTATTTATACTAGCAGGAGAGTTAGAATGTAACTAACCCAATGTACATTAACATTTGAAACTAAATCCTATAAAATAATTATAAATGATACAACAGTAGTGAATGTATTTCTAATTTCTAACATGCCAAAAGAAGCAAAAAAATAATGATTGTATATCCATCTTCCAAATTTTTCTATTAGTTTGTGCTAGAGCTCCTCCAACCACTTATATATAAAAGGTGAGATTCCCTTAGAAAAGAATCTAGTTCATTGATAATTCTGCCATCATTTCTATGGTTTTACCAAGGCAATTATCAACATTAATATGGTTCAGTGAATTTCAGGGACACCTTTATACTTTACTCTGTTTACCGCCATTGACAATGATACTGAAAAATTTATCCCGGGGCACTCCACTACTAAGCTGCACCCCTAGCCCCCTTTACAATTTCTTTTATTTTGAGACAGAATTTTGTCTCAAACTCTACAATCTTCCTGCCTAAGCCTCTCTAGTTGCTGGCATTACAAACCTGTGCCTCAGTGCCTGGTTCATGATTTTATTATTTAAAAATGAAAAACTGAAAGATCATTTACTGGAGACATTAGAAACTGTAGATATGGATAACTGTAGTCACTACATTTATTTTGTGATGGTTGCCTGATGGTTTTCCAGGCAATGTAGAAAGGATGTTTTCATTTTCTTCCAGTTTTCTCCAGGGTTACCACGGACACAGACTCTGGGAGTCATGGTTAAAAAAAAAATAAGGTTTGAAAAAGACTGACAATAAAGTATACCAATGATTAAAGAGAATTTGATTGAGATATCTTAGGAAATACAAACTTTGGCAGCTGCTGGCAGTGATGTCTTTGTTACTATTTTTTAATTGCGTACAAAGAAAGAGATGTCACTGTATCTAACAGATTCCTCTGCTTACTACTCAGGCAACTGTGCAGATTCATGGAGTCAGAATGTCAAAGGCTGTCTCTCCTTTTGTTCTAATTAATTCCTCCTACCCTTATCTCCTTTATTGGAATTCTACCAAAGCACCACTTTGACCGTGTTAGGTTGAAGTGTTTATCATCCATTTCTGTTAGTGCTAGAAAACATTGATGTCCAAACAACTAAAATATTCACTAAGCTTAAATTCCTATTTGGGTGTCATAGAAATATCTTTTTTCTGTTGAGTATGTACAAATATTTGTTTTACTACACAAAGCTAAATTATGAATTTATTCTTTGAGCAAATATAATTTGAAAATTTTAGCATAAAATGATATCTTCAAATTATAATTTGTCACTGTTATTAAATTATGTAGGGCTATATGATTAAAATGTATAAAGAAAATAATGTAACCTGAAGATTATGCTAATTTCTATTAAATGATGATTTTTGGAATTTTTTGCTTACCAAATATAATTTCATATATTATAAAACAAGAAGTGAATCAATGTTAAATAGTAAAACTCTTTTTATGGTTCAATTGTATCATGCCAAATTTCTTCTTGCTTTTAGCTCCTTGACTTCCTTAGAAAATATGTACCAATATTCTAGTGCCAAAATTGCATGCCAATAATACTTATTAAGCAGTCAGTCATTTTGCATAAAACTACCAATCCTTCAAAGATTACTGAAGAAAGTAGAATACATCTTGGCTTTTATAAGTTGTTATTGTTGTTGTTAGGTATTGTTGAGTTGGGTCCAAATCAGAGTGACCCTAGGTACAAGAGAATGAAATACTCCCTGACACTGTACCATGCCCCAAGTCTTTTTTATGTTTAAGCCCATTATTGTAGCCACTGTGTCAATCCATCTAGTTGAAGGTCTTCCTTCTTTCTTTCATTGACCTGCCACTCTTCAAAGCACTACATCCTACTCCAGGGACTGGTTTCTCCTGATAACATGTCCAAAATATGTCAGATGCAGTCTAGCCACCCTTCTTTGAAGAAATACTCTGGCTATACTTCTAGGACAGATCTGTTGGTTCTTTTGGTAGTTTATGTTATGTTCAATATTCATCTCCAGCGCCATAATTCAAAAGCATCAATTCTTCTCCTGTTTCCCCTATTCACTGTCCAGTTTTCACAACATATGATGTGACTGAAAATATCATGCCATTTCACAACAGATTTTCCCAATGAATCTTTTGAATTCTTGGGTGCTACTTCTGTGGGTGTTGATTGTAGAACGAAGTAAAACAAAATCTTGGACAATCTCAATATTTTCTCCATTCATCATGGAGTTGCTTACTGTAGTAGAGGAAAAACATAATTAATTGAGAAGGTAACTAGATTGATCTGACTTTCACTGATCAAAGCTACAGAATAAGAATCACATCATTTGACAACAAAATTACCACAATCACATGAACAACCACCCTGGCCCAGGACTCATTTCTCCATATGTAAATCCAGGTAGCCTAAGGACTAGAGACATTGGCACTTATTCAGTTTCAGTTCCCCTCTCATTTATTGTCTATGCGAGGGTTACACTTTTCTGTCTACTTTCAGTTAGGTAGAGTTGAAGTAATGTGCATCACTTCCAGGAAAAGCCATTTAATCGCTCTGAGATTCTACCAGTTTCTTGGGAATTATAATGGGTAGTCATGTTACAATGGAGGTGCCACAAGGTTGAGGCAGCTGTGATTTCCAGAATCCGAACTGGAGACAAGTTGTCCTAGACAGTCACTGTGACCCAGTGAATTTTTTGTAAACAAGAAATATCCTATTGAAGTATTGAGTCACTTAGATTGTGCAGTATTTTGTGACCACAGTATAATTAAGCTTATCCTGATTAAGTCAGATATTGAAACTAGAATTAGTGTGGTTCCCGAAACAAACAACAAAACAAAACAAAATGGAATAAAACATACCACAACTTCAAGAACTAAAGGTGATGAATTATTTATTGGAAAGTATTCAAGTTTTAAGAACATGCTATCAAAGACTGGAAGACTGAAAAAAGGCTTTTTTGCTCATGGCACAGCAAGAACCATGAATTTTATGTTCATATTGTTTCTCTTTGCACCCCAGGTCCATAGAGATGATGTGAAGAGACTCAGGTAGATATTGCACACAAAGTAGGTTTGACCCATAGCTGAAAAGTCCCAAATTTAGGAATCCACATCTCTAATGAGCTGCAAGCAAATATGTCTGCATTTCACCCTAGAGGGAAACATTATCTTTATTTTACTAGAAAACCAAAAACCAAAAACCAACAAACAAAGAAAAAAACTTACTTTTTACTTTGTAAGGAGACATTGCATTTTCCAAAGCCGTGTGCATGTTAACATCACTGAAAAAATAGCCTGGAACAAAGGTAGCTCGTGCCTTTCCTCGTAAGACTAGTAAAAATGTAAGAAGCACATGAGGATTGTCTCTCAACACACTATTTCTCTTTACTGGCTCAGTCTTTCAAAATTCTTCATTAATTTTTCTCCTTCATTAAGTTTTTCTGGACTCTTCCAATTAAGTACCTTTTTCTCATTTAATCTTGTTAACCTTAATGTGTTTTGTACTTTTTCTTTCTAAGGCATAGATTGGGTTGCAGGTTTTCATTGTTTCTGTGTTTCTTTGCCACTTTACCCTCAAAAGACTATAAGTTTCTTCATAGCAAGAACTGTGTCTCATTCATTCCTACATGTCTTACAGCAGATGACATATCTTTTACCCAATTCTTGTCCTAGAAACTATTTTGCAAACTTAATGTTACATGGAATTTTTCTTTATCAATCCAATAAATAACAATTCTAGACTGAGTTAGGTCACTAGATCAGAATACAACAAAACTACTAAAAATTTAAAGTATAATTTGATTGAAGTAAATGACATCTCTGAAATAGTTGTAGTAGTTTTTTTTTTTTTTTCTTTCAAAAAAAGTCTTTCTAGATTTTTTTGCAGGGCTGGACATCTAATCCAGGACTTTGCACACATGCTAGGCAAGCACTTTTCCACTGAACTATACTTTCAGCCCTGGTATTTTTATTAGTTGTTCTTGTTTCGAGACAGGATCTCAATATATCCTTATTAGCCTATTCTGTCCTTGAACTCAAGATCCTCTTGCCCCAGCCTCCATAGTGCTAGGGTTACACACAGGTGCCACCATTCTCTGCTAAGAGATATAATGCATCTCTGAAGAAAGTTTGGATTATTCTGTGATTGCTGTTGTTATTGTTGGGTGCCATGGAGTTGGGTCCAACTCATAGCGACCATATGTACAGCAAAATGAAACACTCCCTGATTCTGTGCCAGGCACATAATCTTATTGATGTTTAAGCTGATTGTTGCAGACACTATGTCAATCCATCTAGTGGAGGGTTTTCCTTTTATTCATTGACTTGCCACTCTCCCAAACATGATCCCCTTCTCCAAGGATTTGTCGCTCCTGACTACATGTGTAAAGTACATAAGACTCAGTCTAGCCGTCCTTGCTTCCAATGAGTACTCTGGTTGCACTTCTTCTAGAAAAGATCTGTATAATTACTAGTTTGAACTATTTTTCTGTTGCTTCCACTGCTGTTGCTGCCATCAGTACTACCTCGATCAGCTTTTACTGCTATTATTAGTGTGCTATTCTCATTCAGGGTGAGGAAACTTGTATTAAGGACTTCACAACATTGCTTCTTTTATAATTTTTCAGAATCTCATGATATAGAGATTTTTAGCATTTCAATTTTCAAATAAAGAAATGGAGGCTTCTAGAATAAACTGGCCAAATAGATGCAGCAAGTAAGTGATAGAGTTAACATTCAAACTTCTTCTATTTAATGCTAAAATGTAAGTTATTAGTCATTTCACTAGCATAATGATTTGGCTATGAGCTTTTAGTTATTCACCAGTAAGGCTACAATCAATCATGGAGAGGGTTTTCTCTCATACTGATTCTGTTCTAAAACAAGTATCCCACCAGGTACAGCGGTACATCTCTGTAATCCCGGTGACTCAAGAGACAGAGGCAGGAGGATCTTGAGTATGAGGCCAGAGGCATCCTATGTAACATAACTAGATTTTGACTGAAAATAACAAAAATATAAAATGGGCTGAGGTGTAGCCCAGTGGTAGAGCACTTGCAAAGTATATGTAAGGAATTGAGTTCAACCCCAATGTACTACGAAAAAACAAGTATCAAATTCTGCTTAAGAACTAGTCATATCCTAGTGTATTCTCAGTTGTTGGGAGAAAAATCTTGTGATATATAACTACAAATTATTTTTACTCCTTTCAGTCATATATGCAAAGTATGAATTTATAAATCAACTTTACAGAGGAGTCATAATTGTGTCCCTGAATTCTGGAACCAATCTCCATTTTGCGATAATAAAGTATGGGATATCTTGGGTAGGTTTGTCCAAGTGCCAGTTAACGTAGTGATAACTTTAAGGATTTTGACAGCTGAAGCTAGGTGTTAGTATTCAAAATCAACATAATTTGATTGACTACATACTAATTTACATATACATTTTCTCATATATTTACATTTTCTGTGGCAATAACATTTAAAATCTATTTTCTTGGCCATTTTCAAGAATATGATGCATTGTTATTAACAGTAGTTGCTTATTGATTATGGGAAAAGATGTGTAGGAGGTAGCTGGAGACTGTTTCTTAGTGTGAGTATCTTTGGGCATTTTAACTCCAGTACCCTGGTTTTTGTAGTCATCATTCTGGCATGTTAACCCAAGTCTTTTGGATGCATTGCCTTTCACTGAACCATTATAAATGGCGATAACATTTTTTAAATGGAAGAAAGTGTATTTTTTTTCATGTCAGGACATGCTATTTAAATCTGGGTGACTTTTAAAGTATGAGACACATTTTTTTCATTGGATTTGGCTTTGGTTGCATTTTTCCTTCCTCGGACTCTCATCCTGCCAAGTTCTGAAGTTTGCATGTTCAGGTTATTGGGAGTTTTGTTTTGCTGAGTGCAAATAGAGTTCAAGTTTCTTAAAATAGGTGAAATTACTACTCCCTTCCCCCTCTCATGTAAAAAGAAAGTGATTATGGCTCAATACTATTTGATTTAGGTTAAAACTAAAAATAACTTCTTACAAGTGGTGACTAAACAAGGATAACTCAAAAGTGCTTTTTCCAAAAGTTATCATTGAGTGTAAAGAGACAGATGGAGAATGGCTTCTGCTTTTGAGATTTAACTCTGAAAAAATACCCCGCACTGGAAAATAGTGATAGCTCAAACTACCAATGTTTTGAAGGTCTGTGAGCTTCCATTAAGACCTCATTTTGCTGTCAATTTACTGGCCTTAGTCAATGCATCAAATTTTTAAGTATTCAGTCTCCAAAATAAGCTGCTGATTTGTACACCTTTCTGAGACAGTAAATTACTAGGAGATGTTGGTCAAAGGATACAAAATATCACTTGGATTGGAAGGATAATTTTAAAACGTCTACTGTACAACATATGGGAGAAGAACAAGGCATCCTAGTCTCCCATCCTGACCCTAACCAGTCCTGACCCTGCTTAGCTTCCGAGATCTGACTGGATCAGATGCCACAGTGGTACAGCTGCAGGCTTAATAAAAGTGAAGCCCATAAAAACATTGCAAGAGAGATAAAATACTTAGGCCTCACTCAATTCTTTGCACCCCTTCTCTCTCTCCTATGGTCCCTGCGTCTGCCTGCTCCTTGCTTACTGCATTGGGCACTTTTAGACAGTCTTCAGGAAGACTGTTCCTCCTTTAGCAACACAGGCTCAGGATGTACAGTTTCCTAATCCCAGTTTTTCATTCCACAATTCACATTGTCCTCATCTCCCTTCCCTAATTCCTCTTTCAATGTCTCTTTCTGCCTCGTGCCTATATTTCTAGCCACACAAGAAGTGGAGGCAGGAGGGTGGCAATTTTGGCGCCAGAGGCAGCCTGTGAGATTAGTGAGACTCTGCCTCAAAATTTAAAAACGGGGGCTGGGAGTACACCTTACTGATAGAGTACTGGCCTAGCATGTACTCTGTTCAGTCCCCCAGTACTGAAAAATAAATGCATGAATAAATAAATAATCCTTTACTAACTCAATGCTTATCAATATATATACAATTTCTACTCTGGGATAGACACTCTTATAGGGATTAAGGAACTGGGATTTAGCTCAGATGGTAGTGTGCTGCCCTGCACTCTCTGAGGACCCAGGTTCGATCTGGAGCACTACAAAGATGAGAGAAGGACTTGGCAGTTCACTCCCCAAGCAAGCCTGAACCAATCAACCATTGAAAACTCTGTGAGGGTCTCTATGAGTCATACTCGACTGGAAGGCAACTAGCAACAATAACAACATAGGGTTTAAGGGTCTGGAGATATACAAGACAGTAGGTCCCTGCCTTAAAGATGTTTATGATCTTGATAAATAACTAACCAAATAAAAGTGACAGAGGATCATTGATTGTGATCATTGCAATGCAGTCACGAACTATGGTGATGATGGAGTATTACTGGATTTCGTGCATATAGTGGAGAGAGAGGTGATGAAGGCTGCATATCAGGTAGGAGGGTCAGGGAAAATGTCTTCAAAGTATTTCTGCTTAGAATTCCAGGTACAACAAAAGCCAGTTGGATGAAGAATCAGAAGAACAAAAGGCTCAACCTCTTCCTGGAACTATGAGCACAGAATGGTCCATAAATCCTAAAACGGTGGAATGAGATGGGAAATTAGGAAAGAGCCTACTTTTACAAATGACCTTAAGCTATCATAAGATGTTTATATTTTTTTTTCTAAAAGCAATGAGATGCTATTGTGTTGTGGAATCAGTGGTTTGCATGATTCTGAAATAATGTTTTATAAAGTCAGGTGTATTTGTTTGTTGAAAATAAAATGCCTTGATCAAATTGATGGTTCTACAGTGAATAAAATTTCAGGCAATGTGCAAAGCAATGTCTCATATTGAGGTCATAAAGGGAGTGTATTGAAAGTGTTTCTCTAAATCATGTTGTTGTTGTTGTTGTTGTTGTTGTTAGGTGCTGTTGAGTCGTGTCCAATTCATGGCCACCCTTACAGGATTTTCAATAGCTGTTTCAGGATTGCCTTGGGAGTGGGTTGTTACATCCTTCTCCTGTTTTTGTGGTGCTGGGAATCGAACTTGGGACCCCAGAGACTGCAGAGTGGTGCTCTACCAACTGAGCTAAATCCCAGCCCCTAAATCATGTTAAAGGGACAGTAAATACTTATTCTACTTGAATGTGAAGTAATGCCTTGACAATTTTTCTCACCCTAAATTATATTTTGGAAGTCATTTGAGGAATTTGGAAGGCACATGGACTCTTCATTGGTGATATCTTTGGTATCTATATGGACTGTTATTGTTAGGTGTCCTGGAGTTGGTGTCCAACTTATAGCGAACTTATGTATGATAGGTTAAACAGTATTTTCATGCTTTTCTGATATTCATAGGGTTTTCAATGACTGATTGTTTTTTGGGAGTGGGTTGCTGGGTCCTTCTCCCAAGCCTACAGCACTTGGTATTCCCAGGTGGTCTCCCATCCAAGAATTAACCAGGCCTGACCCAGCCTGGCTTCCAAGATTTGATGGGATCAGATGCCATAGTGGTACAGCTGCAGGCCCATGTGGACTGAAAAGGTTTAAAGGTTTCCATTACTTTTCTTTATTTAATTCAAATAACTTTACATCATGTTATTTAAGTGATTTAATATTTGTTTTTAATGTATATTAATTGTACAAAACATCAAGTTTTATTATGACATTTTCATTCATGTACACAATGTACTGCCATCATTTTCAACCCTCCTCCATCTCTATTCTCTCCCTCCCTTCCCCCTCCCACTAGTTCCCTTTTACCACCAGTCATCTATTTTCATATCTCTACTTTTTTTTTTAGATCTAGATTCTGCATATGAGAGAAAACATGCAATATTTGTCTTTCTGAGTCTGGCTTATTTTGCTTGACATGATGATCTCCAGTTCTATCCATTTTCCCATAAATGACATGATTTCATTCTTCTTTAGGGGTGAATAACACTCCATTTTCTTTATCTATTATTCTGTTGACAGACACCAAGTCTGATTCTATAACTTAGATATGGTGAATAGTTCCATATAGGTAGACAATTATCTGCATTGTATGCTGACTTTGATTCCTTTGGGTATATATGCAAGAGTGGTATAGGAGGGTCATATGGTAGTTCTACTTTTAGTTTTTTGAGGAAACTTAATACTGATTTTCATAGTGACTGCACTAATTTATATATTGGTGGATAAAAGTCCTTTCTCCACTCTCTGCTATCCCTCTCACCCCACATGCTTTGAGCACTTGTTATTGTTTATTTTCTTAATTCTCATTATTCTTAGTGCCTGCAGCCATAGCCCTGTGTTATCCAATCCTGTAAGATCCCGGAAGCTAATCATGGTTGGCCCTGGTTAGTATTTGGATGGGACACCTCCTGGGAACACCAGGTGCTGTAGGCTTGGAGAAGGAATGAGCAACCCACTCCGCAAAATCAATCCACCATTGAAAACCCTATGAATATTAGGGAAGCGCGGACAACAGTGTTTCCCCTATTGTACGTAAGGTCACTATGAGTCAGTTACCGACTTGAGGACACCTAACAACAACAACAGTTATTCGGAGTGGGGTGAGATGGAATCTCCACATAGTTTTGATTTGCATTTCTTTATTATTACCAGACCATGTAACTAGTTTAAGTATCAGCTGGGTAACTTAGAAAATTTTGAGCAATAAGCTTTAAAACTGTGCTGCTAAAGACTTATGCTTTTAAAACTAGAGTTGCCTGTTAAAAGGCAGTGTGCCAAATGCAGCTCACAACTATGATTTGTTGACCAGCATCTAGATTTACAAAATTCTAATGTGAGTACTTTTAACTTGGGCCTGAAATTTCAGAGAGCCACTGGCCTACCATTTAATTGTCTTTTCCAGGAGAATTTGTTTATCCATCCCAGTCTTTGAAAGCACTCAAATTTGCTGATGCTGAGCTCTAAGGTTTACTGTTGAAAACAGTGTTTAACAAAGTTTAACATGTGCCTAAATCACCTGGAGAGTTTGCTCAAACACAGATTGCTTAATTCCATAGCCTGAGTTTCTGATCCAGAAGGTCTGAAGTGGGACCTGGCAAAGTTCAACAAATTCCTAGGTGATGGTGGTGTCATGAATCTAGAAATCACACTTAAAAAACCACTGATCTAAAACAACAACCACCATTATTATTATTTGGTATTAATTATAATAAACCTTACTTAGTTGCAAATAAAATATGTGTGAAGGAAATATATATATTTTACTTATTCACCCTAATTATATAGAAAATTTAGCTGTGGTAGCATACATTAACCGAAGCCTCTAACGAATCTGCCCAGGTTTTCTCTCCTAAAGGGAAAACTCTCCTGTATTAGTCCTATCCTATTAACGTGCATTGCTTTTCTCTCAAAGAGTAAAATAACTTTAAAATAATCTTTTATGAACATATTTTGCTTTTTTCCCAAAATAGTAAATTGACTTTAATCCAATTTAAAATGTGGTAAACTTGTCTCACTGTCAGTAAATTTCAAAAGCAATGAGGTAATGGAACAAGATTGTTGAGGCTGTTGATGATGGATTCACGTTGGACAGGATCTTATCCTACTGTCAAGGGGTTGTTATTGCCCTGCACCCACAATGCCAAGATTTTCTTAGACATTTTAGACCCAACAATATCTTCTAGACACACACAGCATTAAGCTGGAAGCTGTGTGGCTCTAAAGTTTCCAACGGAATACAGAGTGCAACCTGGAGTCATTTCTCAACTCAGGCTCGTCTTTGAGGCTTATAGTGTCAAGTCAATCAAAGGGGATTGCTCAGCAATCATACTCAGCCATCAGCTGCTCAACCTCACACCTTTTAGAGGATATGTGATACCGCTACATGGTGACTAAACTGCTTTATCTGAAGCTAATGTGTTGTAAAATCCCTCTTTATGTCTGCTTTCCATTTGTTTAATAACTTTGCTTGGGTAATGGAATGGGAGGTGACTTTAAAGGAAATTAACATCTTAATTTTACCTTTTTTTCATTTATTTTCTTTTTGTGTGTGGGGAGTCAAGGGGAATTATTAATGTGGTTTTATGGTAGCACCAGTGGAATTTTCTCTAAAGCTTGTCCTTAATGGGTTCATTAATTTTACTTATTCCTTTAACCATCATCAGGCTTAACTATAGTTCATTTAGTTTTTATATTCCGACCATCCATTTTCCATAATAATGGGAGACTGTGAGAATGGGAATAAATTAAATCTGCAGTCTTATAATTATGTACATTGCTCTCTAACCCTCAAGTCTTGTGAGTTGGGATCGATCTCATTTATCCTAGTCTCACACAACAGTGAACAGAAAGTTCCTGTGTATTACCATAGATATGTAATAAAGGTAGATCATACTGATGTAGTACCCTCTCCTCCAAAAAAAACCCACCCACTTTTTCCTTTAATTTCTCCTTTATTAAAGAAAGATAATTGTCTATTTCTCACAGGTTTTCCACAGAGCCTGAAGAAAATAAAATGTACAAAGCATTTAGCTCCATGCCAGCTAATAACTGAGCTTTCAGTCTATGTTAGCTTTAATCATGCGTAGCTACTTTAACTTTCATTGAGCTGTTTTCATTGTTTTTGTTAGTATTATTATAATGTGTATTAATGGTTTCAAAATTGATGAAGATTTCAAAATCTGTGAAAAGTACATTTATTGAGCAAATAGAATTCAGCTACTCTCTGTATTTCTTTCTGTTGCCCATTGTTTTGTTAATTCTCTCATATTTTGGTAGTTCAAATTCCCATTTAATCTGACATCAACAAAACACTCCAATCAGTGGCACATCTCAAGGCTTAGGAATATAAAATTATAATAAAGCAAGAGCAAAGTTGAAAAATGGCCCATGAATATTTTCTCTTTGTAAAAGATGGATTCTCATCTGAGGTACAGAGAGAATAAGTGCCCATTGTGGAGGTTGGATTAAACATGTACTATAGCATGACAATGGGAGAAGGACCTGGCAATCCACTCCCAAGGCAATCCCAAAACAGTCACCCATTGAAAACCCTACAAGGGTCACTATGAGTCAGATACCAACTCAATGGCACCTAATAACAACAACATAACATGACAGATTATTCTATGAATAAAGGCATATTTTATTTCATTTCATTTTTTTGCTGTGCCATGGGTTGAACCTAGAGCCTCACATGTGCTAGGCAAGTGCTCTGTGACTAAGCTATACCCCAAGCCCCACAAAGTCATATTTTCGTCATCTGAGAACAAAAACTTTCAAGGATAGTAATGTTATACTTAGGAAATTATGCTAATCCCTATTGCATGTTTTACTAATACCTAATATCCATTAAGTTTCCTTTTCATTGAAATTTTAGCCATAAAGTATCACCAGAACAAGAATCAGAAGACCTGTGCTATTCTCTACTCTGTACTTTTTAATAGAACAAGTTATTCAGTTTTTCTGGCTACCAATTGTCTCATATGTAACTCAATAATCTCTATTTTAGAAAAAAAACACTTGGCATAGAGACTCGTGATCTTCCTTCTCAAGGTTGTACAAAAGGCAGTCCAGGTTGTGCACTGCATAAGAAATGGAGTGCAATCCACACAGATGAACAACTGGACTGACTGTTTTTCTGCTTCTCTTCATCTGTGAAGATTTGGGTTAAACAATCCAGTGTGGGGCTCTTTGGCAGTTATCCTGCCCCTTCCCTGACATGAAGAAGCATGGCCTATTACAGAAACAAGAGGGCATTAACCATCTTTCATAGATTTACTTTCTGTTTTTACCACTTAATCCTTAAATGGAAAGCCTTTAAAGGCTTCCCTGGAATTGAGGATTTACATGCAGCCATAGAGATTACTTAGAAAAGGATTATAAAACTAAAAACATTATCAAAAATCTCATTTATCTAAACACAGCATTTTTATTCTGTTTTAAGGAAGCAGCATGATCACTCACCTTTCCATGCAAATATATCTAGTAGATTCAAGAAAGTCCTATCTATGTGTTAGCAGCTGAAGGGGGTTTGCAGCAAATCCAAACCTACACAGCTGTTAGCAATAAAGGGCTGTCTATGGAATTCAGGATTTGGACCAGATTTGCCTCTGTTGCACATCTTTTTTTTAAGCACGTGATTCCACATTTCACTTTTCCACTGATTTTGTGAAACGCAGAAATTGCTACAGAAAAAAAAAAGCATAATGAAGTCCTTCTCTTCACTGGAATGGTGCCAATGGAAAATTAACAGGCATTACTGTAATTACTGCATAGGTTCAGTTGATGAATTATTGAGCACTGTGGGATTTCATCTGGAGAGACCCATATGGTCACAGTAACTTGAAATTGGTAAAAGCTTAGGATGCTTTCCTGTTTGTGTCTGAGCGGTGTAAGCATGCACGCCCCCTGCCCCTCCCAGCTGTGCCCCTTGCACCTCAGTAGGTCCTGCACTCTACCTGCTGATTTAGACACTGCACTGTCTTGGGCATGCCAGTCCCATACTGGCTGTACTTCTATCCAATTAAGGAGTCAGAAAAACCTCCATGGATATCTGGCTTCCACAATGGAAGTCAGAGAAACTGGGATAGAGTGCCTCAAAGAAGGGGGGCCATTAACACCCCTGGGGCAATCTTGTGTCAGTGAATGGTGAGTAACTGGAAAGAGTGTGCAGATATGGTCCTCTTTCTTCCTCTGTCTGGTAGACCCCTCTGAGCCCTAGACGTGCAACATGTTGTCCCAGAGACTTTCTATGCATCTAGCAAGAATTTGCAATCTTTTAGAAACTGTGGCCAATTCAATAATTTACCACTTTGTGTACTTTCCTTCACTTCCTGTTTTGCTTTCCTTTATCCTGCTTTTTTAATTTCTCTGACACTGTATTTTTCTCCTTCTTCCAAAACATCAGGGTGCAAGTTTCACAGCAAGCTCTGTTTTTTTCAGAATGTGAGCAAGACTTGTCTACAGTAGAGGAAGTTGAGATTCAGAACAATTACATTACTTTTCCATGGTCCAAGATCTCAAAGGATCTTTATAAAGTTCATTTCCCTTGCTCTCTTACTAAGTATCTATGGTAAAACTACCCTATTTTTAACATCCAACTTAAGTCACCCCCTATAGTCTCTCTACCCTTTGCAACACATGCTAATCACTTCCTCTGTTGAATAAAACATG